>CM053590.1:6252991-6281079 GCA_028646515.1 Pseudochirops corinnae | reverse complement strand
AAAAAAAAAAGTATCAAATCCAGGCAACATGGTGAGCCTTGGAACATGAGCATCTGTGAGTGAAATACCAAACGAAGCCCCAACTCAATCTGAATTCTTGCTTCCCAGTAGCTGCTCGCACTCATATTTTCAAGAGACCAGAACAAATGAACAAATAACTGTGCGCGCGTGCGCACACACACACACACACACGCACACACACAACACACACATACAGTGAGGCAGATGAAGAGGCCAGATCCCTCAGAACTCCACCAGACGAGAGAAAGAAGTCAGGACATTGGAGCCCACATCGTCCAATACAATGATGTGAATACAGACTTATTGCAGGAGCCCTCAATTCAACAAATGCCTATGTAGATAAACACTGGAAATGTACAAATCAAGCAAATTCCAGAAGGTCAGTCTATGCTAAATAATCGAGTAGGCAAAGAAAGGCAAAAACACAGTCCCTGCCCTCCAGAAACTCCCACTCTAATGGGGGAGACAGCATGAAAGTGAGCGTGTGCATCCGAGTTACGGTCATTGCAGCTGGAACATAATTTCAGAGGGAAGGTAGTTAGGGGCAGGGAGGGGAAAGACCAGAAAAGGCCTCTTGAACAAGGCAGGGTTTCAGTGGAGTCTTTAAAAAGTCCAAGGAGATTTACCACTGAGAGTTGATGACAGTAACAGGGAAGAACGATGAGTAATTCATCACTGGGTTTCTCTAGTACTGAGAGTAAACGTGAAATCATTTGCTTGTTTAACTGAGGCCTTCTTCTTTGATCAGACATATAAAAATAAGAAAGTACTGCAGTTCCTTGGCATCAGGATTAAATTCTGTGTAATCAAAGCTTTCTTCTGAACTGTAAAAGCACTTTTATTTGCAAATGTCCTGAATCGTGTTAGATGTCTTTGAGAGTTCAGTACTAGACTTGGAGTCAGGATCTGAGTTCAAATCCTGATTTAGACACTACTGTGTAACACATTTAAAATCTATATACATCTTTAGTACATTAGTGTAATTCAATTTTATCATTCATAGACGATCCAGTTTACATAAGACCAGAACAGATGAGTTGTCCGTATAGTCAATAAGGGAGAGCCGATGGGAAGGCTCCAGGCTTTCCTTCCAATGGGAGAGAATTCACAAAATGTGAAAAGTTCTCCAGAATGTTCAGCATTTAGGGTTTCCCCTATTGAACATTTAAGCATTTATGGAGATGCATACCTGAGAAGTACATACTCAGGATGGGTAGATGAGGACAGGCTAGAATGTGCATCATTAGAAGAAATAAAAAATTGATGAGAGGAGAGCTCTATCCTCAAAGTGTAACACAATTAGTGAGGTCCATGGGCCCACTGAGGTTCTTGCTCCCTGTTCCCACTGGTAACTGATTTAGCATGCAATTTCTCTAGTGTACACAGAAGGAGTCTTAAGGTTTCTTTCCCTAAGTGGCTGACCCAGGAGAATTAATACGATATATGTGTTGTAATGAAAGTACTTTATTATTTTTAAACCCCATGCAAACATCTAATTTCCTGAAGATTGCGATGTGGTATACAATACATGGTTTGTTCTTCTTTCAATCACATCCCCAAGTCAAAGGTAGAAATACGGAAAAATTCCTAGGGTGATATTTCCAATAAACTTCCCCTAACCATAAATTAAGGGAATATAAATGGCACTTTAAAGAAAATTGATTTTATTGATAAATTTAAGCTAGCACAGTTTTGCTTTGAACAGGGGGATGGATGGCTGATTGTTTTCAGATTCACAACACAACACAGACTTTTTGTTTTATATGCTACATAGCCTCTGAGGAAAAGAATTGTACGTCGAAACACATGGGCATTCAGAAATTTTGTTTTTAAGCTCACTGGACCATGCCCATAAAGTTGGGTTTGGAAAGCCAGAGACTTTAGAAAATGGCTCCCCAAAGTGGGATTCAAGGGAAGCAGTACAGAATCAGAACAGAGACAATGATTAAGGAGTGTGATGACATAGAATTTTCCAGAGTGAGTACTCATGCCTGAGCTACCCAGCACCGCTCTCAGCTTCCAGAGACCATGTTGTTTGGGAGCCAGGCTGAAAGTCCAATTCCAAAAGGACCAACTGTGAAGAGCGGTCAGTTGCTTTGTGAATGAACAAATCTATGCTAAGCTCATAAGGCGATATGGTAATTCACAAAGTAAACATAATTGATCATGGCTACGTGCAAGGTCTCTCTGTCCCAAAGTCCAACCAAAACATAAGATTCCAGTCAATAAAGGCTACTACTAACCAGACCTTTTGTAAAACCAAGGCTCTAATGGCCAAGGTTGGCACTGAATCACTATGACTTAGGGGACTCCCTCCAGACCAATCCCCTCAGACTTGACCAAAATCAATCAGTCTCTGAAGAATGTTCAGAAAATGGTTGATATTTACACAGTCCTTTTCAATCACAAAACGCTCTTAATAGATGACTCCATTTGAGTCTCACCAAGACCCTGTAAGGTGGATAATATGAGTATTATGACTGGCTACCAGGTGGAAACAGAAAGACCTGAGTTCAAATCAGGTCAAATCAGTTCAAATCAATAACCATATATTAACTATAAGCATAAGGATGTGTAGCTAAACAGGCGGACATACATACGAATACATAAAATCCCATCTTAAAGACCAGCAGCCTTGAAAGCCTTAAGAACTCTGCTCAAGGCCACGACCAGCCATGATTCCAGAGGCCCAGCAATGATGAAGGCTCTCGGCCTCCTGCCTGAGGGGTAGAGGAGCACGAAGCGATGTTTCTGGACGCCCCCAGTGAGGGCGTTTGTTTGGCTTGCTTGGCAGGCCTGTAACAGGACTCCACTGTTCTTTTTGCTCTTCCAGGGTTCATAGGGGAGGTGGAAGGGAAGGAAAATAAATGTTTGTTAATTGAAAAAAATTAATTTTTAAATTTTTTTTTAAAGCACACAAATGAGGGAACAGCCTCTGACAAGGGAAGGGACTTGTTTCAGCTCTGAACGAAGATCTTCTATTGCCAACACGGTCCATTGGCTTTCTGGGCCTCACAGGTCAAATGTGTCCAAGTTCTCACCAGGACAGGCAGCTTCCTCCATTCTCGGTCTAAGACAAAGCGGTCACACTACCGTTTGAATTTTAACAATACAAAAGTGGGCAGACAAACCCCACTGGATGGGATGGGCCAGCGGCCTGTGCCCCCTCCCTGGGCATCACCCCCTCTCCCACAGTGGCCATCTGGTATTGCCCTGCTGGGGTCTCCCCCTTCCCAGCAGACACTCAGAGCTACAGACACTTCAGGGCTGACTGCAGAAATGGGTCGTTTCTCTGTTCTATAGGAGAAGGAAGAGAATTCAGCATCTGGAGCAGAATCCTAAGAGCTGCCTAGCCATGGGAGACCTTCTATCTCTTGGAGCCTCAGCTCCCTTGGCTTTAAAATGGACCCATAACACCTGGGGGGTGAGAATAAAATGAGAAAATGTAGTGTAGAAAGCACATTTCAAGCATCGTGCGACAAAGTCACAGGACCAGCGTTTAGATCCTGGCTCTGCCACTTAGATGTATGACCTGGGCAAACCCCAGGCCCTTTCTGAGTCTCATCTGCCTCAAACTTAAAATGAAGAGTTTGAATTACAGATCTCTGAGGTCCCTTCTTGGGGCAGCCAGGAGGAGCTGCAGTGGATAAAGCCAGGGAACCCGAGTCAGGAAGACCTCAGTTTCTACCTGGCCTCAGACACTTACTAGCTTAGCTGTGTGACCCTGGGCAAGTCACTTAACCCTCACTGCTTCAAATTCCTCATCTGTAAAATGAGCTGGAGAAGGAAATGGCAAATCATTCTAGTATCTCTGCCAAGGAAACTGACCTAGAACAAATATGTGTGTGTGTATATATATGTGTGTGTGTATATGTATGTGCATATATGTACATATATACACACACATATATTTATAATACACATGCTTTAGAGTTTGAGACCATTTAGACCCAATTCCTCATCTTGCAGATGAGGAAACAGAAGCCAAGGTAGATGGAGGGACTTGCCCTTATCACACAGAGACAGAATCGGAACCCAGGTCCTCTGACTCTAAAGCCCACTAGTGACATTTGCATTTTGCCATTCAGCCTGGGGTGGGGGTCATCAGCTCAGTTTGAGAAATACTGAGTTTGAGATGCCACTGGGCCAAACAGGGAGAGAGATGGCCTTATCAGAAATCACAGTCACTGGAAGACAATGAGATACTCTGAAGTCCCATGATGGGAACCTCCAATTGGTACCTCCATGTTTTACTCCATATACCCACTCCTTCTGCCAATTTTTCTCTGCTTAGAAGTAGAACATTTTTTAAAATCCCTAAGTATTTCCAGATTGTTGTTTTGACAACATTCGCACACAAACCGCAATGCAGTTAAACCATCCCCTTGCTCATATAAAGCGAAATGAAGTAAACATATTTACAAGTCCTTGCACTCAGGATACCGTGCTTTATAAAATTAGCCTCTTCACTTGGCAGCTTGTTGCCTTCTGAAGACAGGTTATAACCCTGTGCTTGGCTTAGACTAACAGCACCTAGGAATCTGTGCTTTGTGTTGTTGATGGGGTTTACTGCACTCATTGTTGCTGAAATAGTCCCCGAATTCCACAGAGCCCATTTGTGAATTCAGCTATGGTGGGAAAGCAGAGGGCTCTGTCCACTGGAAGCACTAACCCGGCCGATTTTTTCCCAAGGCCAATCGCAGTTTTCTAGGAGTCATTCCCTCAAGCTCTAACTGAGACTTCTAATGAGCTTTAAGTAATCACATAAATGGAGAACCCCAAACTGTAATCCCTGATAGGAATCTAAAGGACTTGGATATGTTTTGGATTACGCCACAAAACAGCGGCTTTTCATGAAATGGAACAAGATCTCATGTGTTACTCATACTTTGGCCCTAGGCTCACATGTGTTGAAACCATAATCCCCAATGCATTTTAGAGTATGTTTGGACAACCCAAGTTACTCTATGAAAATCACCCAAAAGGAAAACCCTTATTCCATTAAAAACACAATGTCCTAGCTGTTGGATGTTTAAGCATTGCCGATGGTATAGGGAAGCATATGGAACTTTAAAATTCATCGGTCATTTTTCCCCTCACTTAACAAATAGGTTTTGATCAAGTTTTCTCCCTCCGCCATATCATAGGTAAGGCAGTGACCTGGGCTTCTGCGTCTGGGGAGCAGGAGCTGACCGCTCCTACCACAGCGGGAAGATTTCATGTCCTCTTGTCCAAGGACCATTCCGCCTAAATCCAGGCAGCTCCCCAGCCAGCCAGCTACAGAGATGGGGAATGACCTTTTCCCTTCATAACAACTCTCAAAGAACATTCATTCATTCATTCAATAAACATTTATTAAGCTTCCACTACATGCCAGGCTCTACACAAAACGCTCAGGATACAAAAAGAGGCAAAAGACAAGTCTCTGCCCTCACAGAGCTCCAGGCATCATCTTCCTGACGTCATGGTCCTCTTTGAGAATGAAGGACAAACGACACACACAGCATTTATACCCAGTCTAAGGACAGAGACAACATTCAAAGATCTATATGCAAAACAAGCAATATGCAGGATAAAGAGGAAAGGTTTCCTACTGTAGAAGGTGGGGACTTAAGGAAAGCCAGAGCACTGACTGAGTGGCTGAGGATTTGGGATCTGAGTCAGGAAAGAGAGTAACCTCATCAAAGAAATGATGGATGACTGGGGAGCGTGGCCTAGTGGAGACAGCCCCAGATTTGGGGTCAAGATGACCCCAGTACAAATCCTACCTCACACACTGACTAGCTCTGTAACCCTGGGCAAGTCACTTGACATTTTGTGACTTCAGTTTCTGAATTTGTAAAATCAGAGTTGAACTCAATGACTTCAAAGGTCCCCATCTGGCTCTAAATCTGTGGTCCTGGTGTTGAAATTAAAAAAAGAAATTAAGTAGAAAAAATGAGGGAGACCATTTGCAAACACTGTACAAGATCTATGCAGGGTACCTTTCAGAGGGAAGGGACCAACAGTAAGGGGAAATGTCTACTGTTCTCTTACTTTAAATGTGCACTAATAGAGTAACATGCAGAACAATCGATATCTAATGTACCATTTTTTAGAAAGACAATTAAAGCCAACTTGGTTCCATCCAGCCCCAAACCAATTCTGTCTCCTGAACAGAAGCGAGTTTGACTTCAAGATTAAGTCGTGGATTAATCACTTCATGTCCCCATGTGACCTTCAAACATATGGCTCTGCAAGAAATCAAATAAAACCACTTGTCTACCAGAAACTTTCTCCAATGATGTCCAACATCATTTGGCCTTGAAAAGTATAGAATTTTTAATGTATGCCAGGAGTGAGTAGAGCTTGAACACTCTGAATTCACATCCCAAAATCAAATAGAACCAAGGAAAGAAGGTGATGTTTAAAATACTTTGGTTATCTCTAGGTAAGGTACACGGAATACACAGTTAGCAAGGAGAAGGCTATGGTGGCTTGATGTCAGAGGACTCATTGGCATCTTGAAATCAAAGCTTAATGGAGAGAGTAGCTAAGTAATTAACACAGATGCAATGCAAGGCTTAACATATTTTTGTAGAAAAGTAAAACAGATTACAAGGAACTTGGAAAGTAACAAACAGTCCAACAGAAGGAATGAAACCCAGACCTACCTCCCCAACACAGATGTTGGCTTAGACGCCTGCTTCTCCTCCTCAACAATGACAGTGATGACAATGGCCTTGGTGTCCTTAGTGACAACATGAAATGATAACTAGAGAACTCTGGAAGGTGGCTGCAGATAGCAGAGCACATCTTTATTGGATCAGAGCTTACTGAGATTTGATGTGGTCCTTTATCATTGATTTTTAAAAAAACATCTGAATAGGAGTACCTCAAATTCTCCCCTTCAATAGGGAGGAATATATGTCAGGACTGGAGACTATGACATGACAGGGGAAACCACTGAGATAATCAAGGATTCAGTGAAAAAAGCTATCCAGCCAGCCACAAAAAGGGATGGAAATCCAGGCTCTTCCAAGCTGTTGGCCTTGTCCCATAGTCACACCTGATGCCCTACACAAGACCTTCTCATAAAAGGGGCCTTCCCTAGAGATGTCAAGGTTCCCCAGAAGAATCTCATTGTACATAGAGCACTGACACCCTGACCACAGTTGGAATCCATGAGATCTCAATCCATGAGATCAACAGGGAACGGCCAATGCGGGATCAGGGAGTTTGCAATGGAGGAGGGAGCACCCACATTGAAGAGGTCATAAATCCATCAAAGGGATGTTCCCAGTGAGGTTTAAACATCTTGAAAAGCAGTCAGTTTGCAAGGGGACCCTTGACTGGACCCCCATGGGCAGAAAGGAAACTGGTCCTAATGAACGGAGAAAGCTATTTTTCAAGAACTCTGAGATGAAGCACAGTTGTCCCAACAAAGTCATTAAACAAAATGAAGCCAGTAAGTTTAGTTGTTTTTACTGTGCAGCTAGGTGGTGCCACAGGGCACAGAGCGCCAGGCCAGGAATCAAAAAGACTCATCTCCCTGAGTTCAAATTTGGCCTCAGCTGTGTGACCCTGGGCAAGTCACTTAACCCTCTTTGCCTCAGTTTCTTCATCTGTCAAATGAGCTGCAGAAGGAAACGACAAACACACCAGTGTCTTTGCCAAGAAAACCCCAAACGGGGTCACAGAGTGTTGGACACGATTGAAAACAACTGAACAAAAACAAACAGATGGAAAACAGAAATGTGAGAATTAATGTGCCTTCCCTACCCACATAATGTGTTCTTAATGAGAAAATGACTACTTCGGCATATATGTTACACAACACATACATACACATACACACGTATACATGAGCACATATTATATAGCATGATATATCATGTATGTATATATCACACACAAGTTGATATATAAATAACAATTAATGTATGCAATATATTTCTATTTTATATGAGAAATATTTCATTACATGATGTCATATAATACAGAATGTACGTTATATCTTAAATTTTGCATGTACATATAAATCACGCACACATGACTCCACTCTGGAAGGGGGTCAGAAGGAAAGATCCGGAAATGAACTGCTTTTGTTAGCTTCCTCAGAAGTGGTTTTGGGATTACTCCTTTAAGTGCACTTAATAACTTTTCCCCTGGAGTAATTAGGCAAAGGGGTACAAGTAAGGTGTTCGCTGGACTTCCCTGCCAGCCAGCCAGACATCTTACACTAGCACTGAACCTGGAGGGCATCCTCTGCCCAGCAGAGGGGGCACTGCTACCAATATGCTGAGTTCCTGGGCCCCAAAATGCAAACCTGGACGAGCTGGTACACCAGACTCAGCAACCTAATATATCTTTATCCAGGTCACTGCACTGACCTTCTGTCCTTCAGTGCTCTCTGTGCCTTTGTTGGGGGAGCTCAGCTAACAATGAGGTTTTAGAAGACTTCCAGATCTTAGGCCGACCCAAGTGAGAGAAGAGGGGGAGGGTGAAGGGAGAGGTCAGTGGAAGAGGCTATTCATTTAGGAGTGTGGTTACTCTTGGGAAGGGAAAGCTTTAACCCAGTCACCCCTTGTACCATCAATCTCTGCAGAAATTCACCCTGAAACCATCTTCTCCAATGTCCACTTGACGCACTCTCCCTCACAGCTGAAAAGTAAACTTAGAATACTCATGTCCAAGAAGCTAGGTTTTTATTAAAGCATTAATTCCTTTTGTCTATTTTTTTAACCCATAGGCTTTAACGATGCTGTGCTAACATGTCAAATCAAGCAGTTAGGAAGCGCCTCATGCCAAGCACCTTCGCCTAAATGAGGTTCTTAATGAGCTAAAAACCATTAGGAGCAAGACAAAGAATGCCTCCTTTGTTACTGCCCATTTTCCCCAAAGCTACAGAATTCTGCTGGAAAAGACTAGAGTGTGGGGGCCATAGTCTGTGATGGGATAATATCCATCCTCCTGGAGCTGCCAAGAAGACCAGCTATTCCCAACTCTCAAGGATATTCTAAGAGTCTCCATCCTTCCTCATGATTACAGGAGACTAGGTCTTGGGAGGGTCTCATCTCCCTCACAGGAGCTGTACCTGGGGGCCTGGGAGAATCCCTCTGTGAGTCAGGAAGCTGGGCCAGAGAACAGGGTTGCTATTCCACCAAGCCCTTCTGACCTCCCGCATCTCCAGCCTCCACTCTCCACCACACACCCAATGGAGACCTACTGGGCTCCCAAAGACGCAGGGATGCTTGTCCATCTCTAGTGCCCAGCACACCTCCTGCCTCCCCTCCAGAATGCTCATTTCCCTTCAAAACCTAGCTCACGTGCTACCACTTACATGAAGTAAAATCACCCCCTTCACTAAATCTGCCATTGAGTGGTTAGTTATATGAAAACAGCATTTCCTCCAGTGGAGTGTTCTATCCCTGTTCTATCTAATAATAGTTGCTGGTGCCTAGCAACGAGCCAATTGATCAACAGGCATTAAGTGCCTACCATATACCAGGCACTACACTGGCCTCTAGAGACACAAATACAAAAATGAAACCATTCTGGCTCTCAGGGAGCTTACATTCTGGCATAGAGTAGGCACTTAATAAATGCTTGTTGCCTGACTGGCCAAGTTCTCATCCTTCCCCATCCCTGCAGTCCCTAACAAATTTCCCAGGACTTTGAATAAGTGACTTTAGGGTCTCCCTGGGAGATGTGGGAGCTGCCCTCAGCCTGGGTCCAAGATGCTCCTGCTTCTCTGCCCCCAGAATCCAGTGGGCAGACTATGTCCCAGGGCTGGGGTGTCTCTTCCCACCCAGGTCTCAGACATGAAAGTAGCAGCTATTTTTAAGGGCAAAAGATCTTCATGAACACTTCACAGAACTTGAATTCTGCCACAATCCTCCATCCTCACCCACTATACTGTGGCCTAGATGACCTCTTGGGTCCCTAAAGCAGGCATCGATGCTTCTCACACTTCTCAAACTAGGGTTATTAACCACGCATGTTTATGAAGGGTTTTCACGTACAGAAGGAGTATAGAAGCAAAAGGTTTTGTGTCTAGAAGCAGCATGACCAAAACATCCATTCCCTGTATCCCCAAAGTACCATACGTAAAAAGGAAGATCATTTCTCTGGAAATTTGGAAATCTGGATCATTTCTCTTCACAGGAAATTCTCCAAAATTCTTCCCCAGTTAACCATTCTTGTCATTTTATCTTTCATTAATGCAGTTTTGTTTCATATCCCCTTACTTTCCAAATATATTCTTCCCTCTCCCCTAAAGCTTTAAATGTTTCCTACTTTGTAAAATGAGATTAAATGCCTCTGAGGTTCCTTCAGGTGCTAGATATATGATCCTACGGCTAGGAAGAAGCAGCCATAAAAACACCAAAAAAGGGAAAATGGAATCATGGAACAGGAGGAAGACAAAAGCACGACACAGCCCTGAAAGAAGTGTCCAGAATACGAGAGCTCGAAGGAGCTGACATCGAAAAGAAAAGCTAAGAACAAAACGGAAGACAACACACACAGTCTCCCCAAATGTCTTCAGATTTCCTGTCCTTTTCATTTCTTGTGGCATGAAAACATTCCATTATATTGATAAACCACATTTACTCAGCTATACCCCCCAATCAATGAGTTCCTTCTTTATTCCCAGTTCCTTGCTACTACAAAAATGTCGTCGTTTTTGCATATCCCGTGTTTGATGTCTTTGGATCACGTGTCTAGTAGTGGGGGAAAGGGATAAGGGGAAAGAACACGTGCTTATTCAATGCCTGCTGCGTGCCAGGCACTATTATCAGCACTTCACAAATGGTACCTCATCTCATCCTCACAACCCTGGGAGGTAAGTGCTATCATTATCACCATTTCATAGTTGGGGAAACTGAGTCAGATGGAGATGAAGTGACTTGCCCAGGATTACAAAGCTGAATTTGAACTCAGGTCTTCCTGATTCAGCCCTTTATCCACTACATCACCTACCTGTCTAGTAGAATCCTTGGGTCAAAGGATGCATTTGTATAAACTTTGGTGAGTTTTCTACAACAATTCTAAAGTGTTTTAAAGAAGGGTTGGGCCAATTCACAGCTCCAACATCAAGTCAATGTGTGTGTCTTTCCACAGTCCTGCCAACATTCCCTATTCTCATCTTTAATCATCTTCGTAATTTTGAGGGATACGAGATACACTCCCACAGAGTTTTTCAATTTTCACTTCTCTCATTAGTAATGACTTGCAAAAAAACACTTCTTCTTAGCCCCAGAAAACTGCTAACAAGAATGAGGGGATGACATGTAGAGGGGCTGTGATGTGGTAGAAAGAACTTCAAGATAAATGGCATGCAAAGGCTTCCTCCAATACTAACTAACAGTTTATAGTTGAGGAAACTAAGTCGGACAGAGGTTAAGTGACTTGCCCAGGATTACATAGCCAGGAAGTGTCTAAAGCTGAATTTGAACTCAGGTCTTCTTGATTCAGCCCTTCCATTTGACCTGAGTCTGTTTCTTGACCCGGGGGAAACAAAATGGAAATAACACCCATAATGCCTATGTCACCCAAGTTATCATGTGGTTCAAAGGAGATAATGCATGGAGAAAGCAAAATCTATGTACAAACTATTAACTTAGCATTAAGATAAAAGGAAGATTTCAGCTTCCTGCAAGGAAAAACTTCCCCGAAAATGGGTCTGAAAGTGGCATGGAGTCACCTCGAAAGTTAGTAGAGCTTCCCAGCAAAGGTGGGATCCTCCTTGGCTGCCAGTCGGCATCCAAGGTCCCTCCTAACTCTGGACGACCTGAGATTTAAGCTGGGAGGGCCATTGAGGTTCATGGAGACCACACTATCCAAAGCCCTCATCCTACAGGAAAAAAGAAGAAGAAAACATCACCCAGGGATGGACACTTTTCCTCCCTGATCCCTTTGAGTTCCCTAGATCTCATTTAAACAAGAGACTAAAATTAACATTCAGTGAAAACCCCTCTGCTTGGAGGATTGTCTACTCCTTTAGGACAATGCTTTACACAGGGGCATAGGTTTGTGGGTTGAGGTCAACCTCCCTCTTTTTATAAATGAGGAAATAGCTCAGAGGGGTCAGACGACTTACCCATGACACAGAGCCAGTAAGTGTCCAAGGCAGGATTCAAACTTAGAGTTTCCTGACTCTAAGTCCAGTGCCCTATTAACTAAACTATAATGTCTCATATTTTCTATATATTTTACCCAAGAAAAAGTCATAAAATACTCTGTGACCTTGGGTTTAACCTTTGGGCAAGTGGCTTGGCCTCTTTCTAACTCAGGCAACTCCCTAAGACTTACCTCCTGAACTGCTGAAGGGTTGCAACCAGTGTGAGTGGATGGGTTTTTCCAAAATGAGAGCTCCCCTTTCTGAAGAAATCTAGCTCCTTCACATAATTGCATTATTAAAGGTGAATTAAACAGCAATTGGCATTACAGGATGACTTTCTATATTAAAGACAGGTAAGTCACATTCGCACAGGAAGTGGTTTGTTAACTTCAAACCTTCCACTCTTGAGAAGGAATGTCATGACATCCATATCTCTATTTCTTACACGTAAAAGGAGAAAACTGAGAAATGCCTAAAAATGTAAGACAAATAGCATGAGAGGCAGCATGGTGTAGAGGGCCAGCCTCAGGGGAAGAAGCTCTGGACGGGCTGGCCACAGAACAACAGGCCTCTCCCTTCTCAGTGGCCTCTGTGACTATACATTAAGAAATGCTGTTGACCTACAACAGGGGAAAGAGTTTCTGTACTCGGAGTTTACCCCACTGATGAGATCTCAAGGAGAGATGGAGAGAAGAGAAGAAGGAAGGAAGGAAGGAAGGGATGGAGGGAGAGAGAAAAAGGTAGATCATGCAGGTGTGTGTATGTATAATGTGTGTGTGCACATATATCCTATGGATTTCATCAGGCGGGGCACTCTCTCCGCAGCACAGAGAAATCCAATCACATCTCAGCAAAGTTTTTATCAACCAAGAAGCATTTACTGAGGACCTACTATGTGGCAGGCACTTTGTTAACTGAGGCCAAATAAATCCATCCCTTGGTATCTGGTCTGGGGGTACTGAACCCCAAATGTCTCACATACAAACATTCAATTATCTATTCCCTCTCCCCTTCCCTAGGCCTTCCGGAAGCCTTGGTAGCCTGGTGGGGCCAACCAGAGATCTTCCAGAGTCACATCAATCCATGGCTGGAGGATGACAGTGGAGGATGACATACATTATAAATGCTTATGAACCATCAGACAGCTCTTTTCCAAATCCCCCAATGTCCACTTTCCCAGCCCCCAGCCAAAAATGTGCTGAATGCACGGAAATCAAATTAGTCGAGCATTTTCCACATAGTGCTTTCTTTTCCCCGAAAGTAAAGGATGGATGGTCTTGAAAACATATCATCACCAAAGAACAGGGAAATGTTTGTAAATGCAAATGCTGAAACTCTGCCAGAGCCTTCTGCCCGAAGAGGCTCAAGTGGGGGGCTAATCTCCGCCTCATTCCCCACCTTGGTCCCCACCCTTCAGAATCCCATGACAGGGCCAGCTTTCTCCTTCCCCACAATCCTAACTTTCTCTTATCAATGGAACCAAAAGTCTACTGTTCCAAATGGGGACCTGGGGTCCCTGACTTAGCACTTCAAGTCAAGTATGTATTAAGTGCTTACTGTATGCTAAGCTCCTGGGGATACAAACATGTGAGAGAGTCTCTGTCCTCAAAAAAGTTTACATTTCTACTAGAGGACACGTATGTACCCAGGTACATACAGAACCCTGCCGGTGATACAAGAGGGAGAAAGGGTTAATGGGAAGGGGAGGCAGGAAATGAGGAAGGGTTGTGTCTAGGAAGAAGGTGGCACCTCAGCCTGCATTGGAGGAAGCCAAAGATAAAGAGGAGCGCTGGGAGAGGAGGACAGAGCCCCTTCTAGGGGTGGGGGGCAGCTACCCCTTCAAAGAAAACTTCTAAATGTGCAATGTTTCTCCCGTGTGGAGCAGAATGCATTCAGGGTCATGGTGTTCCCTCTGACTGGATGTCTTTGATGCCCTCAGTCAAAATGGGGATGACCATTTGTTGGGACTCCTAGAGGCGATTCTCTTTCAGGTATAAGTTGTCCACCAGGCCTACTGTGGACCCTACCAGCCCAGAAATTCTCTGAACTGATTCTTCAAAATCCTGCCTACATTACTGCAATCCAGGCAGATCAACAGGAATTGACTAATCACCTACCATTTGCTAATCATTAGAAAAACAAAGACAGAAAAATTAAGCAATCTCTGCTCCCAAGGAGCTTGCATTTTACCAATAAAAAATAAGCAAACATTAATTGACCATCTCATGTATGCATGGCGCTTGAGTCTACTGTCTTCCTTTGGGTTCCCTGGGTATTTCTCTACAGTCTTTACAATAAGTTGCCACTTAGTACGAAAGGTTTCCATAGATTTCTTCCTGTATTGATGTTTATCTCCTCAACTAGACTGGGATTCCTTAAGGGCAGGGACTAGATGCCTTGTTTTCTTGTCTCCTTCCTGTGAGCTAGCCCAGTTCAGGGCCCAAAGTAGGCTCTCAATGAATACTTATCTGTGGACTCAGAGGGAGAAGTAGTCTGGTGAAAAATTTGGAATCAGGATGTGGGGTCAAGTCCCAGCCCTGCTGCTCACTGCCTTCAAGACTTGGGGGTTACAGCTGGCCCTCACCCGGATTAAAGCATCTCAGACTTTGGGCGTGAAGGGCTATTGGAGGGCACGTAGTCCAACCTGAGAAGGCATCTTACGGTAGAGGTTCCTGAAGCCCACAGAGGTTAAGTCTCACAATGAGACAGGATTCAAAGCCAGATCTCAGATCTCAGAGCCAGTGTCCTTTCCTCTACCCCAGGCTGCCAAGTTCTTCCCCTAGGTGACCAGTATCTTGGAGCCTTACTTCCCAGTCTTCCAGAGGCACTGGTCTCTAGATCAGCTCCCCTTCCTGCCCCCCAACAAGTGCCCAGTGTGCATCCTACGTCCCCACTGCTGACTCCTCTGAGCCTCCACCATGAGCCCCCTTCACGTGGTCCTCTGGATCAGCCTTCCAACATTAGCTCAGGTTCAATGCTATCTCATTTCTCACAGCTGGCCTGTGCCTCTGTTTTTCCATCTAGGCATGGAAAAGTCTACTTGTCTCCATGATCTCAATCCTCTGGGGGCTGAAATGAAGTCATAAAAAGCACATAAACACACGGTGTAAAGACCGCCATGCTTACTGACCTGGGTGAGCTGAATTACCTTTAGCCTCCCGAGGAGCAAGTCAGCGTGAGGAGAAACGGACCAGAAAGGGAGGCAGGAGGTCCCACGTGTTGCACACGTCTTTGTGCGTTTTCAACGGACTGATCAATGGTGCTCTGTTATTGTTCTTCTCTTCCCTTTTTGTTTAAAAAAATACTATTTGAAAAAATACCCTTTGCTATTTGAACTGCTCTGTGAAATGGGAAAGGGGAGGGATACTGAGGAAAACCAGGATCGTGCGAAAACAAGACATCAATCCAGCTTGATTTTTGGTAACGGTGATGGTAAGCACCTCGAGGGCAGGGACTGTCATGGCTGACTACATCTGTACCACCAGTACTGAGCACCTGGCACACAACGAGTATTTGATTATCTGTCAACTTGAAAGTGAGCGTGGGGCTGTGGTACTAAGCTGGGTCCTAGTGCCCCCCTGGGTTACAACAGGAGAAAAGGGGTGAAAGGATCTGTAAGATCAGGTTTGATCTCTCACACACAACAGATCTGAGAGGTGGATCTGGGCTAAGCACCTAGTTCAGTGTGAAGAAGGACATAGCAGCATGGTGACATGATCCCAGCGTGACCTAAGGTACAGGCAGCCAGCCTTGACATTAACAGCAGTCTGACACATACACCACCCCCTAACCCTAAGGAGGAGGATCAGCCTCCCCCTTCTCTCCTTGGTCTCTTGACTCACAACTGTGCACCAGCCTATGTAGAGTCAAATCTGTACAAGTGAATGTAGCACCCGCACTGGGAGTCTGCCGGCACACACTTCTTTCAAGTGTCCATAGCTAGGTTCTATCAGAGAAATTGGAAATTGACTCTGAGACTTCCAGATGGAAAATTCAGGGCAACTGACGCATATTTTTAAAATTTCCATTTCTAGCAAATCTAACGGCACAAGCCTCCAGAGAAGGGAAGCTGGGTAGCCACAAAAGCCCAGCCTTGCGAGCATCAGCTAGGACACGAGGTGCTCTCCACAAGCTGCTTCTGGGGGGACCTGGATGGTGACTCAGGCTTCCTTGCCATCCCTGGAGCCTGCGGCTGGCTGGCTTTTCAGCTCGTTTTACTGGAAGGAGTAAATGAACTCAAAGTATAAAGAGCCCTTTTTGATCTCCAAAAGAAATGTGCAAAGAAGGCAATGAAAAAGAGAATAAGTCATCTCTAAATTGAACATTGCGCTTGGTGATGCGTGATGGTGATAAAACAGGTCACCCAGCCCTTAACTCCTCCCAGATGGGACGGCAGCTTGGTCCTCTGGTTCTAGCAGTGGTGGGAAGAGCCTTGGCACTCGGCCCCGTCCGGGAGCCAGACGACCGTACAGACAGAGACTCTCAGGACCCCACATTCAGAGGCAGAAGGGGCGATAGAGCCCATCGAGTCCAACCTCCTCATCTCAGAGATGAGGAAACAGGCACAGGAAGGGTAATGGCATTCCCAGGGTCATACAGCTAGGGAGTGACTGAAATGGAATTCAAACTCGGATCTTTCTGATTCCAAGTCTCGTAGGTGACCTATCTGCCTCAACTGTCACATGGAACTAAGGTTAGTACCATTGTTACAATAAAGCAAGACAGATTCTTTGTGAATATTGGAAAGACAAAGTTGATCAGAAGTGGATATTTATAAATTGAAGATCTGGTTGGGGCATTTTTCTTTGTTTGCTGGGGACCACTTATTCTTCAGTGGGATCATGTGGCTTTCAGTCAGCCTGCTTACAAACCAGAATGGCCCATACTGATTTGGATTCACCACAGGGCCAGCAGTAACCAAGGAACAGCCACATTTGGGATCTCATCTGCCTGCCTTAAAGCATCCTTCAGAAATTTAGGGAGTAACAGCCCAAATCAGTTTGAGATTTTGCAAAGCTGGATCTAAGGGATGCTAGGCAGTGGCTTTCCACTGGGCCACACTAAGCTTATTGTGAGCAAGATAGAGGTCTCTGTCAAAATGATGACATAAATTAACCTTCTGCATCAAAAGCATTCGCTGATCTGGTTCTAGCTTCCCAGTCACTAGGAGCCTAATGGATTCCAAAAGCTTAGATCTGTTGTTTCTACCTGATAAAGGAGCACAAATACAGCCAGTGCTCTAGGCCAAAGCCTCAGTCACCTTACCCCAGTTATAACCATATTATGTTTAAGCAAAATCACCTTGCAAAATGGCACAAGACCAAGGGTTTTATGCTTGCTGCCTCCCCGGGGAGGGCCAAGGTCTCTTCTTTATTCCCTCTGCTCTCCTAATGTCCAGCAGGCAATTCCACTCATCGGATGATTCTAGACTGGCTGAAACACTGTGCAGAAAGGGAACTCCTTCGCAAATAGAAGGACAGTCAACAAGGAACAGAGGGCAAAGCCTTCTGGCATCTCTGAAAAATGGGGCAAAGTTTGCCTGTGGCCATCCCTGCAAAGAGCCTCTTGTTTCCTCCTGCTGTCAGAGGACTGCCTCCCGTGGCAAAGCAGGTGGAGGGCAGCCCCGGGGAGCCCCTGTCTATTCATGGGGGGTCAACAGCTGCCTCAGGATCACGCTCCAGTTGGCTGTCAGGGCCAATCCCTCTGGACTAGCTTCTCCACCTGACTCCCAGGTCACTCTGCCAACTAGCAAAAAGGGCAACCGACAATCCCCACCTCACCCGCAACAGCTTCGACAACACCCCATGCCAAAAAAGAGATATCCCAAGGGCACTTGGCTTTGACCCAAACCACTCTGGCCTGACCATCCATGTCATACCCCATGACGCTTGTGATGATGTTGATAAGGAATGGGCCTAGATCTGTGGTTCACTGGCACTGGGAACTCCCCCCACCAATGCAGATCAGAACCACCTACACCCCTCCTGGTCCCAGAGAATGTCTTAGAGCACGGAAAATATTAGTAACAGCGATGATAACTCGGTGCTTTAAATCAAGTCCACAAGCACTTATTAATCATTGCCTACACTGGCCAGGCACTGCCCTAAGCACTGGGCTACCAAAGCAAGGCAAAACCATGATCCCTGCCTGCCCTCAAAGGGCAGACAATGTGCAAAAGAGATAGAAGAAAGACAAGAAAGAGGGTGAATTAAAGATATTCTCAGAGGGAAGTCATAGAATCAAGAGAGATCAGGAAATGCTTCTCACAAGAAAGTAGGATTCAAGCTGAGCCCAGAAGGAAACCAGCAAGGGGGGGCATTCCAGAAAAAAAAGGACATTCACACATTCAATGCTGCACCCCTCACTGTTAGATAATAGAATTCTAATTTTTTTTCCATAACCAATAAATGAAGGCTCCGGATGAGGCTGTGTGCCTAATGCTGGGGTTAAAAGCACAAAGAAACATCAGGAACAACCAAAGCCCTGTCCTCAAGTAGGCCCCATTCTACAAGATGAAAAAAGTAAGTAGCTGGACAGGCAGACATTGGCAGAGCTGGAACCCAGGTCCTCTGACATCCAATCAGGGGCTGTTTCCACTGAAGAGGAAGGGCAAGGTTAGGGATGAAGCAAGCTCACTCTTTCGCAGCTAGGAAACTCAGAAATTACGCGGAGCCCAGTATCTCCAGTTCTGCGATTCTACGTGGAATTCATCACAGGCCCGAGGTTTCACAAGTGCCGGGACAGGACACGTGACAAGTTAAGGGGACGTGAGTCGTCCCCTCTCTGGAGCACGTGAGATGAGTGATGCATCATCAGCCTGGAAACATAAGCTGGAACCCCACGATGGGAGACCTTCAATGCTCACCTAAGGAGGTCCACAGGGAGCCCCTGGAAATTATGGAGGCAGAGATGAGGAGGTGTGCGACAGGGCTTCTTCTTTGTTGTAGAGACATCAGTCTGGTAGCAGTTGAAAGGACACACTGGAGAGGGGAGAGATCGGAGGCAGAGGCCACAGATTCTAGCATGACTCATCTCCTGAAAATACCTGAAGGAACTCTTTGACCAAGGGCTCACATATTAATTTATTCCACAAATGCCCATAAATGTATGTGTTCATATATTTCTGGGGATGTGTGTATATACACATACACATCTATGTCCAGCGGTAAGGAGTGCCCCTGTGATTTCATTGGCACGGGGAATTCATAGGTACGGAAATTTCCTCCACCAATCTACATTGACACCTCATCAGTTACCTCTAATCTTGGATGGAGCACTGAGATGTCAGGGTCTTGCCCAGGCTCACACAGCCAGTCTGGGTCTGAGGGGGGCCCCAGATCTTCCTGCCTTTAAAGCTGGCTCTCCGTTATCTACACCAGACTTCCCAGAGACAGAAATAGTGAAATCAAAATGAATAACGGTACCAATATGGAATTAATAGAGGGAATCTGATATACGTACAATTATGTAGATACATTATATAATATTACATATAACATATATAATATCATACATATAATTATATATACATACAATTATATACATATGGCTATATATAACTATACATACATAAATATATACACACATATATGTCTATATGTGTGTGTGTATATATATATGTATATGTGTGTGTGTGTGTGTGTGTGTGTGTGTGTGTGTGTGTGTGTGTATACATCTCTCAGCACCTAGGTTCTGGCTGTCCATGAACTAGAGACTAAGAGAGACTGGGGGAAAAAAAGAGAAAGAAAAAGAAGCCTAGTCTATGCTCTCGTGGTAGGAGCTTGGTAGGAAGAAGAAAATCACGGAGACAGTGGGTCCAATTTAACTTTAAATTTTCTGGCCTTTGCTCACTACTGTCCCAATCTTAAGGTTATTTAAAAGTGGTTTTTTTTTTTCAGCTTAACAGACCATAACTGATTTTCCACTGGATTCCGTGGCCATTACTAAGCTGCCTGACAAGTTCTGACTGAGGCCAATCATTTGTTTTCTATCAGTTCAACCGAACAATTGCACTTAATAGGATCCAACTACAACAGGCTTTGAAAGTTCGTCATGTACATATGGGCCTGAAGATGCACATTCACTTGTACCACAGCGAAGCGGCTTTTTAGTTAGAAATAAGGTTAGTTTTCTTTTCGGGATATGTTTTTTTTTGCTTCTTATAAATCCAGGTGAAAAAAAATTGTAAGATTACCTCAGAATATCTAGACTTCTCTGTGTACACCTTCCCCAGTGGAATGGAAGCTGCTTGAGGGCAAGAGTGTTCTTCGCATCTTTTAGCCTCATCACACACGCAGCACACAGGTGGTACTGAATGATTGATTATTGGATTAGGTTGGATTAAAAAATGCCGCATTAGGAAACTTCACCAACGAGTAGCTTTCTTTCCAATCATTTGATAAGCAAGTCAACAAGCGTTTACTATGTACCAGACACTAAGCTAATTCACACTTGTTTCTTCCTCTTTTGGGGTTTATTGAGATTCCTTCTCTAGTAGAAAGCCCCAGAGAGCTCACCAATGTCTCTTGTTTCCGAGTGATTTCATGAAGGACAAGCATAACTTTGTAAAGTCAGACCTCTTCAAGCTCTCTGCAAAGTGGAGACAATGCATGCCGGATCGATTAGGGTCCCTCCCACCTCTAAGGCCCTGGAATTAGTGGTTCTAAGATTTCTCCAAGTTAGCCAATGGCCCAGAGACAAATACGATTTGTAGAGATCAAGTTTCCTGTAGCAATATTTCCCCCAAACATTAAAGACTGGAAACGCTCAGTATACATTCAAAGATAGCCAGGACCCTGTCCTTGTCTAAATGCAAGCTTGATTTCTTTTTTAAATGAGAATTTCATGATGTATTGGGAAACTCTGAAGGGAGCTTTCAAAAGACTTGATGACTTCACCTCACAGTTATTTATCATTCAAACGAATTAAAGAAAAATGGATTCAGTTACATGACATCGTACCTTCCCACTCCGTCCTCCTTCCTGCGCCCATATCAAACAAACACCAAGCTGAGCCACTGAAAATGAAATGCTGGAGCGTAAACATTGGGGGAAACCCTCGAGGTGGACCAGAGGAATCTCAGGGACTTCTCCAAGCCTTCACATCTGCTGAAGAACCTGCACGACTTAAGGAAATTGTCTCCCTGTTACCCAGATATGTCAGACTCCCCATAACACTTAGAAACACACACACACCAGGTCTGAGAACCATCTGCCATTTCAGGCTTTGGAAAACCCTGGAGTTCGAGCCCAGATACCTCGGCCTTTCTGAAGACAAAGAGCCCAACCCTACCTAGGTGAGCCTCATTTCCCGTGAGGCTCCCTCCCAAGAGGTACCATTGCTCCAGTCTCAGCCAGCGCCTGAGCAGACCCTTTCTGCTTCTGCTTACACTGACCCATCTGGTTAGCATCGCGCGCGCGCACACACACACACACACACACACACACATGCACGCGCACATACACACACACATGTACACATGTGCGCACACACATGCACACACACACACACATAGCCCCACCTCAGTATCCCACTCCACTTGCTTATCAAGGCCGGGTTCAAATGTAATCTCCATGACCACTGGATTCCATCCACATTCATCCCCATTTCCCCCGCTTCAATGCAAGAATTTAGCTTCTGTACAACTGGATTCACGGTGTTGCTTCTTCTCTTGCATCACTGCAAAGACAATGAGGTGTACAATGGATAGAGGGCGAGACAGGGATCCAGCCTCACAGACCTCCCAGTGGTGTGACCCTGGGCAAGTCATTTAATATCTTTATATCTTAGTTTCCCTTTCTGTAAAATGGTGGTAAAAGCGCCTACTTTCCAAGGCTGTTATGAGGATTAAATGGTGCACCGTGCAGAGTCTTGCACATCTTAACTTGCTACATAAATGCTAGCTGCCATTATTATTATATTAATTTTCAGACTCCTAGAAGAAGGTGCTTAGTTCGAGTTATGCCCCAAAGATCCTCATCTATGAGATGCTGGGCCAGTGGCCCGCTAGGTTCTGCCTGAAGGCCTCCACTGAGGGGGAACCCGACACTTTCTAAGGCAACTTGGCCCACTTGACATCCAGCCTACAGGGGACCCTTTAAAACTCTCCCCAGCACGCCAGGTTCTACCTTGTGAGGCACAACCATGCAATTGCTCCTTCATGTGTCTGCTTTCAATGCCTGGAGCCAGCTCTGCTGCTGTGCATCCCACCCCAGTTCTCCCCTGGTCCAGGCTGAACGCCCCTGTTTTTTAAGCAGTCCTCCTACACCAAGAACAAGGAGGGTCTTCTTCCAAACAGTGACCCTCACCTTGAAGCTCTCCACCATCAATGTCCTTCCCTAACAAAGTCCAACAATCCAGGTATAGATCAACCAAGGCAGAGGACGGTGGCACCAGCCATCACCTCCTCAGGTAGGTGGAACCACAGTGCACAGAGCGCTGAGCTCTGAGTCAAGAAGACCTGAGTTCAAATCCTGCCTCAGACACTCACTAGCTATGTGACTAGCAAATCACGTCCCCCCAACAGTTCCAATATCCTCATCCATATATCAGGAATAATGATAGCACCTACCTCCCAAGTTTATGAGGACCAAATGAGACAATAACTACCGTGCTTTGCAGACCTTAAAGCGCCACTTCTATTAAATTATGTCTAAAATCATATATATATAATATGTGTGTATGTATACACGTGCAAATCTTACAAATCTTTGCAAATGGTGGTGATTACTTTTATGCTGTCTCCCTCTTCCCGGGATCTTGGCCCTGTCTAGCCCTCACCCCCTTCACTGCTGCTTAAGCCCACAGTAAGTATCCAGTCTCTCACCATGTCTTCACAATCCATCCCCCAGAATTGTTTTCCCCCATCTACTCCAAGGGCTGCCAATTACTAAGGCCATTATGTTCCTGGGTATGGAACTGGAAGGGGCTTTAGAAACCATATAGAACAACCTCTTTGTTTTATGGGTTAGGACACCAAGGCCCAGGGAGTTTAAGGGACTCACTCCCTGCCTTGGTGACCAGGGAGGATTTGAACTGGCTCCTCTGAATGCACAAGCCCAGGGCCTTCACACCATCAGCTGCTCATGAGGACTGAGGGCCATTTGGTGAATCACTGAAGGGCAGCGTGAAACGCAGCAGGTCATCAGTCCAGAGGTGGAAGGGCTCCCAAAAGCCATTTAGACCAACCTTACAGAGAGGGAAACCAAGGCCTGGAGAACTGAGGAAGGGGACACAGGTAGCAGATGTCCTGGTTCCAGAGCCAGTGCTGTCTTCACCAAGGCAAAATAACTTAGAGTATTTTGACGCTGTGCAAAGTTTATGGGTTTCCGACCATAAAATTATTGGCAGTGGGATCTTCTGAACCTTGCTTGAACGCCCTCTAGCCCCCGGTAGCACCGAGGACGGAAGGATCCTGAAGTGGCTGCCAGAATTCACAGGGAAGCCGCCCGCCTGCTCAGCACCAGCATCGGCACTAGGAGCTTGGAAGCGTTTCCACTCGAGAAGATCCAACATGAGCATCTTTTTCTCTTCTCCCCCTAAAAGAGAAGGTCCAACCCCTATCTGAGAACGATGCTGAGCCTGGGGCTCTCAATCTGAAGGCAGGTCCAGTCTGGAGCTGGCTCAGCCCAAGGGCTCCAAGGAGGCCTCCACCCAAGCACAAGGAGGACCTTGCCTTCTTCTCTAATCCCAAGGACTCGCTTCCCTTCACAGATTAAGCTCTTTATGTCATTAGCTAAATTTAAATCATGCCTGAAGACTTACTTTTTTGGCAGTTCAGCCCCATATCCTGTTTGGTTTAATTTTTCAAATTCTTTTGTAAAGCGCTCCAAGATGTTTGCATGAAAATCGCTCGACAAATGGGAAGCTCTTGTGTACACGTGCGCGCACGCGCGTGCACACACACACACACACACACACACACACACACAAACCTGCATCTACAGTTAAGAACAAACTACAGCTCTTTGGGGTAAACCTGGGAAAACAAGTCTGCTGAGAGCAGTTCCTAGCAGCCATTTGCAGGATGCCGCACGGCATGGAACGCTCCCTTTGGTAGAAGACTCCACCAAGTTCTCCAACTGGATGGGGGTGGGGATGGTGAGGATGGGGATGAAGAATGGAATCCCTCAGAAAAGCCACGAGTGCGCGATTCAACACAGAGTCAGGATTTTCAAATAAAACAGACGTCCTGGCAGCAGAAAGCTCCCTGGCGTTTCAGCTTTTATCAAGAAAGTGGCCCTCAGCTGCTCGAGCTGAGTCACACAAGCACAATTTCCTTATTGCTAGCAGCTGGCCATTGAGCCCCAAGTTGCACAACGGGCCAGGTGCTCGTCAGGAGGCAGCAACTAAGAAGATGGGCTCCTTCCAGGGTGGTCACCCTCGGGTCTAAACACACCCAGTCCCAGACTATCTCTCACAGGCTGCTGACTAACACGTGCCTTTAGAAGGGGTGGGGGACTAAACGGAGCCCTCGGTGCCAAGAAGGACAGCGACAGCATCTTACATTGTTGTATGTGTGATTCATTAATCGTAAGTTCAGTGGCCAGATGGGAAGCACCCCTCCCTCTCCTTGGAGGAGAGGTGGTGGCCTACAGGTGAGTAAAGTGTTGATTTGTTGGATCCACTCTATTTCCTCGTTGTGAGGGGAGGTTTGACTTTTAGGGAAGCGAGGGGATGGGGAATCACTGGAACATGAAAGAGGTCACAGCGTGAGACAGTGGATAAAGTTCTCAATTCACAGTTAAATAAGACCTAGGTTCAAATCCCACTTCTGACGATGGCGACTTGCCCCTGAGCAAGGCACGGCTTCTCATCTATAGAATAATGGGGTTGGATTCCACAGCCTCATAAACCCCTTCTGGGGCTAACTCTATACTCCCATGACCTACAGGGTTTAAGAGTATCAATAAGACCTTCACTTATCTAAAGACCTGGGTTCAGATCCAGCCCTGCCATGTCCAAGTTCTGTGACCTGGGGGGGCACAGCTCCTCAGTGTGAAAGACACCAGCTGTGTGCTGTCACGCCCTCCCAGTCTCTCTGAGCCGCAGTTCAGTCCTCTGCTAAATGGGTATTTAATCCACCAAACATTTTCTAAGTGCCTACAAGGTGCCACAGGCACGGGACAATAAGTTCTGGGACTGCCCACACTGGATTGTTGGGGGGATCAGATTAGGGAAGGAAAAGGGGATGCTAAAAGGTGGAAGGAAATTTGCCTCTGAATCCTTTCGCAAAGCACATCATTTCCCCATAATCTGCCTATTCTATGAAACTTGATTTTCACAAACTAGATTTTCTTAAAGGAAAAAGAGGATCTGAAAGACGGAGGCAAAGACGATGAATAGCTCGGCAGCATCGATGTAGGGAAGACCAAAGGCCACCGTCTTTGTCGCAGGTACATGGATATGCCAATGTACCTGAGCCCGCATCTTCTTCACACCCCAATTCTTGCAGCGCTGCTGAGTGGGAGGCACACCGCCATTTCCCAAGGCTGCAGATCCCCCAGAGGCACATGGTGGGCCAAATGCAGCTG
This sequence comes from Pseudochirops corinnae, assembly GCA_028646515.1. Lineage (NCBI taxonomy): Eukaryota > Metazoa > Chordata > Mammalia > Diprotodontia > Pseudocheiridae > Pseudochirops > Pseudochirops corinnae. The sequence goes on along the minus strand of CM053590.1, from coordinate 6,255,423 downwards.
CCGTTCTAACTCAGTTCTTAACTTGTTTTCATCCCTAAGCAGCCTCTACCGATGAAACAAGGACCAACACCCACATGATGAGAAAGCGATGAATCCTGAATCTCATCACGGAGCGCAAAGGCTGTGGACTTGACATCAGAAACTCTAAGATTCCTAGCCCGCCTTCGACACTTACCAGCTCTGTCACCACGGGCAATTCACTTACTCTCTGAGCCCCAGCTTCTGAGGCTGTAATAGAAGAAATGGGGATTGGACCTATGGCTTACGTTACCTGTAATACTACAACTGGGATGCAGAACTTCCAGGGAAGACAACTTCCTTGGTCAGTACCTTCTCTGAAATAGAATGACACAGAATTGTCTGGAGCCCTGAGGGGTTAGGTCACATAGACAGTAGGTTTCAGAATCAGGACTTGAACTCAGGTCTTTCTGGCTTCAAGGTCAGTTCCTTGTTGCTGCCTCTAAAATGGGCTGAAAATCTTTGAAATATGGAGAAGTACAAATGAGATCATGTGATTGATAAGAGAATCAAATGCCACACATGACCAATTAAAAATATAACAGTCAAACCCAATCAAATTAATCAGTAAAATAATTAGCAAGTACATGAGTTCCGGCTGTGCTTTTTTGTTTGGTTGGTTTTTTTGTTTGTTTTTTTTTTTCTGAAGGGTCACATTTAGTGAATAATAACCGAGTATACGATGTTTTAAACTCAGAGATTCCTAACTTGGGGTCCACGAACTTTTTGATAACTATTTCAGTGTAATGGGTTCCTTTTTAATCTTATATATTTAATTTCTTGTATTTAACATTACTCTGCAAAGGGACTTTTGTTACTGCTCATCAGTCTGCTACCACTAGGGTCTATGGTATGAAAACTGGTTAGAACCCTGTTTTAAGACAGAAAATAACAAAGAAAAACATATTATCCCAGTATCTCCATAGGTCAGCCAGCAGCTGAAATGTGTAAGTAAAGGGTTCGAAAAATCAACAAAACTGAATTCCCTTCTTCTCCAATGCCGATTTCACTTATGATGCTTCAGCACCAGAGAAATGCCAAAACAATGCCTTGCTTCAGCCACAACAGTGAGGTAGCTAGGGGGCGCAGGGAGGAGAGTGTTGAGGTACTGAATTCAAATACGGCCTCATATCCTTACTAGATGTATGACCCTGCACAAGCCACTTAACCTCTGCCTCAGTTTCCTCATCTGTAAAATACACCAGTACCTCCTTCACATAGTTGTTGTGAGGATCAAATGAGATAATATATGGCACGTGCTTTGAAAATTATAAAATTGCTAGAGAAACATCAGCTTTCATTATTATCAAAATGAAAAACTGCCGGCTGGTGAGGTCCTGCCTGGCTGATGGTGGCTGATGCTGGCAGGCTCCAGAAATATCTTCTTCCCATGGGACACCCCGAAATCACTGGAGTGGGGGGGTGCGCTGCTCGCTGGGGGGCTGGGCTGGGCCATCCCCAAAGGGCCCCAGACAAAAGAGAGGGAAACATGCATTGAAAGAAAGACTCTGGGGTGGTTCTCACCTACCCACTGAGCTCAGTCCGGCAGACAGACTTCCAGTATATTGTGCTCAACTAGTCAATGGGGAGAGGGGAGGCTAGGAAAGGAGCCCAGCTTGGAGTCAGAGCTCAGTCCCAGGCTGACGGTTGTCTCTGTTGCAAGGGATGGTTTCTGTGGTCCTCAGTACCACACTGAGGCTTAGGGGTCAGGGGATTTGGGTTCAAATCCAGCTCTAACACTTCCCACTTGCCCAGTCACCCTTCCCCCATGATGCCACACTCAGTGGCCCTGAGGTCACTCTAGCTCTCCCTCTGTGCTCTTGGGCCCTTGAAGCTATAGAAGTCGGGTGGCTTTTTTTAAAGGGGCTTCTCTGGCTTAAGCTCTGAGCACAGAGCGACGAGGGACTGTGTGATTATCCAGGGAACAAGGCTCCAACATGGAGTCAGTCCAGAGACTCGGGGAACAGATGGATTTTCCTTCTTCCCAGGAGCTGCTGGGCCGAGCCGGCTGTTTGAAGCTGCCTGTCCCCCTTCCCTTCACCGTGGGGGCCCAGACGCTCCCAGCCAACCTGTGCTGCTGACAAAATTCTTGGTGGAATGCATTAAGTCAGAGCAGGATGACACCAGGAAATGGGCAATTCTGCCAAATCTCTCCTTGGCCGGGCCTCTCAGGTAAGGACCCCCAGAATCCTGGCTGACGGGTCCCCAGCCCTGCCACCATGCCAGAGTGGACCTGGAACCTTGTTCAAGGGAAGTTCATTTGACTCTGACTTGAATGAAGTATGTGTTCCCCAAAAGCACAGGACTGAGCGAAGCAGCTCAGTAAAAACCAGGGAGCCTACAGGGAAAACGGGGATGGGGCACAACCTCCAAAACTCCAGCAAGGACGTATTAGAAAAGGTAGGAACCGGGGG
>CM053590.1:6207562-6252491 GCA_028646515.1 Pseudochirops corinnae | reverse complement strand
GAGGGGGAGAAAATATGTAACTCAAAATCTTGTGGAAATGAATGATGCAAACTATAATAAAATTAAAAAAAAAAAAAAAAGAAAAGGTAGGAACCCACCAAGAATGGTGATCACCTAAGAGATCCTGGCCTGGGCACTGGGGGTACAAAGGCACAAAATGGCGCAGGCTGGGCTACTACGATGGACACAACTTATGGCCTTGTCTTTTTGGTCCGGCGTGGTGGTGATCTCATCAGCACAGGGAAATCCAGGTATGGAAACGCACTCCACTGATGCAGGGGAGAACTAGGGGGAATAGTGGAAAGGAGACTGGCTCTAGAAGCTCTCTCTGTGACCCTGGAAAAGTCCTTCATCCCTCAGTTTCCCCATCTGTAAAAGGGGAAGTTTGGCCTGGAATCTGTTATCAGATGACTTTGAAGTTGCCTTCCAGCCTCACATCCGTGACCCTGTAATCTGTAACAAGCCTGCAGCCTCAGCCTCAGAGAGTGACCTGCCCAGGCTCATACCACCCGACCCCAGTCACGGAAGATGATGCCACTGTGATTCCTTTTTGCAGATGGGGAAACTGAGGCCCAGGGAGGCTCGGCCCCTCACCCATGAGTACACAGCGAGATGGCGACCTCAGCCCGCCCTGCACACACACATCCCTGCCACCCCCTTCCAGCAGGCGCACGGAGGAACGCGATGCTGCTGTTCTCCACAGCTCCTCTCCCCTGCGATGCCCTCTCCCACCCACGGTGACCCCCAGCTCCTCCCAATCCCCCGGAGCCCTTGTGGTGCTGGGCTCACAGGACAAGAGGCCTCTGAGGTTGTCAGGCCCCCCTCCCTCACCTGACAGATCAGGAAACTGAGGCAAGGGGCGGGTAAGTGAGTTCTCCAAAGTCACACAGCTCATGTCTGAGGCACCACTTGAACCCAGGCCTTGGGGCTCAGGACCAGCACTGCCCCGCATGGTCTGCTGCATTATTATCACCTTGTTTTTATCATTCATTGCTAGTATTATCACTGGACGTGCTACCTGCTCTGTCTGCTCACCATCTGCTGACCCCACCCCACCCCGTACCGTGACTCCATTTCTGACTGTCTTGGGGGGGAGGTGAGATCACCTCATTTTATCTTCATAAAAACTCAGGAAGACAGGAGTTATTCCCATTTCACAGATGGAGAAACTGAGGCTGGGAGAGCTAAGTCATTTGCCCAGGGACGCACAGCCTGTATTTGAAGCAGCATTCGAACTCAGGTCTCCCTAACTTCAAGTCTAGCACTCTACCCACTGTGCCACCCAAGAGACACATTAAGAAAATAATGCCAGTGCACAAGAGTGGCCAGTGAGAGGGTGCCTGGCCATCAGACCAACGGCTGCTATGTGCAGAGGAGGGAGGGGCTGCTGAGGGTAAAGGGTGTAGAAGGAAGACCTCAGTAGAAAGGCAGAACTTGTCTGAGGCCTCAAAGGAGGAAGGGAGGCGGAGCAGAGCCGACTCAGAAATACCCAAGTTCAAATCCTGCCTCTGAAAGACAGTAACTCCTTGACCCTGGGCTTAACTTTGCGGTGTTCTAGATCAGAGGGTCAGACTCTTCCAAGGGTCCCGCAAACCTCCTAGGTGGGGCTCAGACCAGATTAAAATGCAATTGGAAAATGTTTAACAAAATTAATAAAATACAACAGATAATGTGAATTTGTGGTTTTCTGCATCAACATGGAGCCCATAGGGATCTATTTCCACCTGAGTCTGACACCACCGCCCTGGAGAACTCTCTAAGAAGCAATGCAGAGAGAGCGCTGGCCTCCATCGGTGGAGAGGCTTCCTCACCTGGGAGTCCTGCACTGACTGATATCAATGAAATAGGACTTCCAGCCCTGTATCCCTCTCTCTAGAAGGATCGGCAGACTTCGGGTGGTCAGAAGAGGGGAAGGAAGCATGGACAAGTCAGAGACATTAGGAATCTGTGTTCAGAAAGCATGAGATGTGCCTAAAGGTGCCAGGGCCAGGAGGTTAGGCAGACTCAAGTGGACACTGAGTCCAAGCATGCCCACAGGAGGCAGGGGGTAGCAGGCTTTGAAAGTCGAGTTTCAGAGTTGGGACTTCCATTCTGTTGGCAGTGGGGAGTCAGTGCAGATTATTGAGCAGAAGAATGGAATGTCTTTGCCTGAGGAATCTTAGTATGGCCAGAAGACAAGGTGGAGGAGAACACAAGTCAGGAGGAGAGAAGGACTTGAACTCAGGGGTCTGGACAGATCTGGGAACAGGGCAAAGGCTTTCTAGAGCATGAAACCCCAGAAAAGCAAGCACAAGGCTCCAGAGAAGGGAGCTCTGGGTTCCAGGAGAGTGGCCTCGAGGCTCCAGAAAACTTCCCACGAGCTTCCGCTTGGCAAGCACCACTGGCCCTTCTCTACCTCAGCCCTGTCCTGTCTTCCATGGAAACCCGACTCCCATCTGGGCTCCTGAGTCACCTCCTGCCCCCATCACCTATGCACAAGGATCCCCCATTCCCCTCACTACTAGCCCACTCCCTCGAAACATGTTTCCCAAAACATGCACTTATCTGAACTTGTTTGGGCATCTTCTCTGAGTGTGTTCTCTGGTGTCTCGCCAGCGTCTTTGGGCTGCTCCTCCTCCAGACTGGCCTCAGCTCAGGGCCTGCCCCGCCTTGGGTTGGGGGGAAAGGGGGCGCTGTGGAAGCTGGACCCTCTGACAGCCCCAAGAGAGGTTCCAGCTTATGAGGAGGGTGAGAAGGATTTCTCCAAGCCAGAGGACTTTGTGAGCAATTAGCATTCTGATAAATGAGAATGGTAGACACCCAGAAGAGAAGGAGCCGTGGAGGTCAGGCAGCCCAGGCAGCACCCGAACAAAACTGTCTTTAGTGAATTAAATGATAAAATCACAAATAATAATAAATGAATTTAATAGATTAAACAAGTATTCTCCCGACGGTGACCTAGGAGGGCCAAAGGAGGGGAGCAGGGACATTTTGATGACAGAAGAGAAGATGGGGGGGGGGAATTTGCATTAAAGACTGTGGCTTTTTGTTTTAAGAAGATGTGATCTCAGTGCAGGGGGCTTCTGGTAAGGAAACACCCTCTACCGACGACAACCAACCATCTTCTCTGAAGCTTTAGATTACAAGTGGAGAGTTGCTTCCGACACAACAAGGTCAAGGGGCTTGACCAGGGACAAGAGGTCAAGACCAGACCTGTCAGAGGCAGGTCTGGAACCCAAGGTTTTCTCAACTCCAAGGCCATCTCAGTATCTACTAGGCCACACTGCGTCTCACATGAGAGTGGAAATCCAGTGTGTGTAGGGCTCTCACAGGGCAGAGCAATCAGTCACTCTACTGGTCCCCACAAAGGACAGAACGAGGCACAATGAATGGGCCCAGGTCCCAGGAAGTCAGAGCTTCAGAAAAAGAGCAGTCTCTCCTGCCCCTAAATCACTGCTCCTCTGATGGGCACTTGCCATGGGATATGATGGATTGACCATTTGGGCACATTCCCCTGAACTTAGTGCTAGGACGTGGATGTAGAAGGTATTTATTTAAGAAATGTTAGCCAGATGAATAAATGAAATGGTGAACACACACATCATTTTCATGGAATCCCTAGTGGCCTTCCAATAAAGCCCACATCCCAGACATCCTCTGCACAAAGGAATGGTCCAACCTTAGCTTGAAGGCCTCTAGTGAGGAGGAACCCTCTGGTTCCTGAGGCACTCCATGGCATTTTGGGAGGGCAAAGCCTTTCCTTCCAGTAATCTGAAATTGGCTTCCTCAGTCACCTTGAGCCAAGCAAAAAAAAGTCTGACTTCTTCTCTATGTTACAGACCTTCAAATACTTGAGAGCATCCACTATGTCTCCCCCTATCCCACTGCACCCCAGTCTTCTCTTTTTTCTCAGGCTAAACATTCCCTGGTCCTTTGACTATCCTCAAGTGATGTTAACTTGAGACCCTCCATCACCCTGTCTGATCACCTCTGAGCACTGCCCTCCAAGCCCTTCTTACAATGTGGAATCTAAAACTGAACATATCACAGGAGACAAAGTCCAGCCACCTAATGAGAGACATCACACAAATTAGTCCAGTCTAAAATTCCACTCACGCCTTTGGCTTCCATTTCACAGATTCATAATGAGCCACCAAGTCACCAAAAAAAAAAAATCTTATTTTTTTAAACAGGAACTATTGTCTAGATACATCCCTTCCATCCTGTACTTGTAGAAATGACTTTGGAAGCACATGTGTGACTTTCTTTTCATCCCTATTAATTTTCTGTTAATTTACATCACTAGTGTGACCTTTCTAAATAGAAACTGTAATACTTAAATTAAAATTTTTAAAACTTGAAGTTTCTAAACTACCAAAAGGTCAATGAAGCAGCAGAAAAAACGCCAATGCTCAGTCTGAAATCGAACCCTCTGCTCTTCATACAGTTCATCAGGTGAATTTCCTCATTGTCGAGAATCTTCCACGAAGGTGCCTGCAGCACTGCTCCGCTTAATGATGCCTTCAACCATCTATCTAGCAAGCATTTAAGTGCCTACTACGTGCAAATTATTCCTTCATTCCTTGAACTTGACTAGTTAAAATGGGACGTTGATTTATCTTTAAGAAGGCTGATTGTTGTAGATTTAAAGTTAACAAAGCAGTTCTATCTTACCAGGCAACAAAGAATTCCCTAAAGTACCTACAATATTGGATCTGTCTTAGAGGATTCATTGAATTCTCTAGCATTAGTGGGGGTTTTATTTGAGCTATAAAATGAGCTGGAGCACACAGTCTTTACCATCAGCATAGAGTCCCAGAACAGTTTGCTAGAGTAGGCAAAATAAGCCAAGGAAATGAACTGCACACTAGGTCTTTCCCATCATGGAACCCCACAAGTAATTCCCAAGGGAAGTCCCTGCTCAACTGGCTGTCTTGGGAGTGAAGTATTTGACAGAAATTTGACTTCTCCTTTGAAAAGAAGCAAAAAGTCAGCAAAATACTTTTTTTCTCTCTCTCTTTTTTTAACGTGTCTAACGTTTTGGGAAATTCTCTTTACAATCCTGGGGAAAGCTGTATTACTTAGGAGAGAAATGGGCTGGATTAAGCCACACCTGGTTGGGGGTGTGGGGGGGTGGAGAAAGGAATCTGAGATGTCTGCAGAGCTCATTAGTACCCTGATACCAAATGATTCAAGGATATCACTGGCTTGAATTCAAAGAGTTGTCCTATCCGGAGCAAAATGACGACAGTCCACAGCTGGGTTCCGGGAAAATCCTGTGCATTTCTTCAGTCCCCAAAGCAACAAATTTGCTCCACAGATTGAGATCCCACACCAGGTCAGACCCACCCCGTCAGAGTCAGAGGCCAAAGGACACCCCATTGTAGAGTTTTGCTCAATTGTCTGATTTCTTTGTCAACTGTGGAAGATCAGCCAAGAAGTTTGGGGAGGTCAGAGAGTAAAATGAAATTCCATTCCCTTTGAGTTAGATTAACAGAATCATAGTGTTTTAGGAGTAGAAGGACTTGAGGGATCACTTCCTCTCATCCTATTGATGAGGAAGCTGAGAAGATGGTTTTTCTACTTAAGAAACTTCAGGGATTCACTTTTCTCTCTGGGATGGAGTATAAAATTCTGTGTGACATTTAAAGAACTTGGCTACCCATCCAGCTTCTTGTTACCCTTCTGGTCTTCATACAGACTGTATCCGCCACTCCCCCAACGCCCCTACACGCTAGAATCCAGCCATCCTGGCTTGCTATGATGATTCTCCTTCTCATCTTCATTTTCCCCCCACTGGCTACCCCCATGCTAGGAATGCTCTCCATCTTCACTTCCCCTCTTGAGAATCCCTATAGTCCTTCGAGGTACAGTTCAAATGCTACCTTCTATAAGGGAAGAATCCATTTCCACACTCTCCCCAGATGCTAACCCTTCCTACTAAGGGTATTTTACCTCTAATGACAGTACTCTATGCCGTCCATGGCTGTTAACTAGACTCTCAGTACATATACGCCGTGCATTCCTGTTAGTGGCCGGGCTGCTCCCCCCACCTCCACATAAGCTTCTTGAGGGAGGGGCTGTCTCTCTTGTTTATTCATATCCCCTGCTTTTCACACAATATCTGGCATATGGTAAACGCTTACTGACTACTCACTGGTTGATTGGTATATGGAAAAATCCAAAGTCTTTCCAAGGAAGGCCCTCGGAATTCTTCATAAATCACAGAACTTTAGACCTGGAAGGGACCCTGGAGGTCACCCATTCAGCTATTTGGTCCTGAGGAAAATGTAACTTTATATGTTGAGGGTAATACCGGATTTTCTCTCCTTTGAGGGGGCCATGTTCCCCCATTTTTCTTTTTGCTACGAGGCTAAAGACCACTTCTTTTGCCTTCAAGCATGATTAAATCAGCAAAGACATGTGCCTCATTCTTCCTTGGCCAAGAATGCTCGAATTAGCCATCTCCCTACCCTCTCCCTCTCACCCATGAATTTTGCCTGTTGTTCCCCTACTCTCTGAACTCCCTACACAACAACAAGCTCCCCAAGCCATTTTAGAATCAGTGACCCCGACATGTTTCCAGCAAAGGCTCTATCTCCCTTCTGAGACAGACCTACAAAGAAAAATGCCCTGTGGAGCATTTCTCCTTGGGAAGACAAAAGAAATATTTCCCATGATGCCAAACCATGAATTTTCATAGAAATTCTCATTTTCCACAGAAAAAAATATGCACATGCAAAGTGAACATTGTCAGGCCCTCCCCTACCAAGAAGCCAATTTCTCATACACCTTCAGACAAACTCTGACCACATCCTGGCCTAGGCCAATTGCTGTAATGCTGAACAGACATGGTCCTGCTTCCAATGGACCTCCGTGGACTCTGAGGGCCTCCCGAATTCTCATTCTTCCTTTCTCAGGTCTCATCTCCTTGTCTGGGATTTGTTGGTAGCCAAGGCTCAAGGCAGAGAGAGAGCTCTTCAGACCCCCAAGGCGAAGAGGAAATATCATCTTACTCTTGCTTTATGAACACCTCGCAAAATCTGACCATAGCGGAAGACAGGTTCCTTCCCAGTATAAATCTTACTTATGTAACACCTCTCTCTCCGGGTCCTCCAGCATTATTTCACAAATCCCAACAAAGTTCCTGGGAATTAGGGGATAAAGAGTCCTCATGCTTGGCTTATAGACTGGCCCGATCTGGACCCTTGGCCTGGTCAGAGGCCAGGGAGCAGCTGGGTGATGACAAAAGGAGGTGCCACGGGATCTTCTGTCTAGGACTTCTATGGGAGGAAGGGGCTGAGAGCTCATGAGAGTTGCTGTTCCCTGCAAGGGTTCAATTCAAGCCCCACAAATGGGTTGGTTTCCAAATCCCAAACACTCATAATCCAGTACCTTGGAGGAAGAAAATTGTCATCTACCAGGAGAAGCCGTGAGCAGCTTAATTCTGTAACAATAGTGAAGCAAAGACTCCCTCTGTAACATGAATGCCACCATGTTAATGACATTACAGCAATAACAAGTAATGCCATCACTACTAAGCTGTTTTGAAAGGGAGCCAGTGGTGGGTTTCAAGCATGTTGTGTCATGATCTGGAACGTGGAAACCTAACTGACCAGTCCTGGCTACCCCCGGGGAGCCCAGGGCTTTGGATGCCAGCTCTAACGCTGTCCTGCGCCAAGGCTGTCGGCATCAATTCTTAGGCCCCTAGTCTAGGGCCCGAGATGCTCGATGCACAGGATGTATCTCATCCTCTACCTGGGGATGAGGCCACTGCCCTGGAACTGCTGCTAATTTAGCCTCCTCTCTGAGAATGCAGGCACCAGGTGCTCTCTGGCCTGACTCCCTCCCAGCTACCAATCAATCAATCAACCAGGAAGCATGAACCAAGCATCTGTGCCAGGCATTAGGCTAGGATGGGGATGGGGATGAGGAGAGGGGTAAAAAGACAAATCTAAAGCTGTCTCTACCCCCATGGACCTTCTATTCCATACCTCGCTGGGGTAATCTGGGCCCATTAGCTACCAGTGAATGGTAAGGAGCCTGAGCTGACCTGACCACAGCCCAAGCATCCTCCATTCCACCTTCTTGACTCCTTAGCTCATTTCACACAGTGATGTGCACAGGCCTCTCATTCTCTCCTCTCACCACCATCTGAGCTCTTAGAGCAGATCCCAGGCATTTCCCGGAGCTCCACTAACACAATCACATTCGACCTCATGTCCCAAGGACGACAGGACCAGCAATCAAGTCCCCGCACCCCATTTTAGAATTGAGGAAACAGGCAGAGAGAGCTTAAGGAACTTTCCTTGGGCCACACAGCTAGGAAGTGTCTGAGGCCTTGAGCCGGGGAGTCTGGCTTTTACGCCCATCAAGCTGGTTTACCACAGCTGAGAAGTTCAAGCCCTTCTTACCAATGAGTATCCACTGGGAACAGAGGGGATCCCCTTGAGTTGGGCCCACAATTTATTTAACCTCATTTTATGCCAATTTCTAACAACCAAAATCTATGGTTTGATCAGGTTTTATAACAAAAGAAAAGTAGGAGGGGAAGTGGGGAAGGGGGATGGTAAATGTGCCCACGGGGCCCATCGCTGTGATAGTGGAGGCAGACACCAGAACCCAAAAGGCCTCAGGGTCTGAGATCCTTCAGCACAGGGTCAGAGAGGCATTTCCTACAAATCTCCATGCCCTGCGGGCATCACGTGACAGCCCCAGCCAAAACTGTGGAGACCTGGAGGGGGATACTGGCCAGCGGGTGGGATGGGCAGCCCCACAAACTCATTTGTACTTCTGTCTGTCACCCTCTCATCTCTCATAAGAGAACACAGGTATAGATGCAGATACCCAGAGTTTATATGTGCGTGCATGTGTGCATATACACATACACACATGTATGTAATTATGTGTGTAAGCATATATGTACACACACATACACGTGTGTGTGTGTTGTGTATCTAGGAGAAACACTGAGCGGGGTCCAGACCTCAGCAGAAGCAGCATTTACAAAATGCTGTAAGGCTTGTGAAACACTTTACAAATGTTATCTCATTCAATCCTCACAAGCGCCCTGGGAGGTGGGTGCTACTCTTAGCCCCCTTGTACAGATGCAGACACTAAGGCAGACGTGTCAAATGACTTGCCTAGGGTCACACGGCTAAGACGTATCGGGGCAGCATTTGAACTCGGGCCTTTCTGGCTCCAGGTCCAGTGTTCTGTCTGGTACCCCCATCTTCTCACAAGAGGAGTCTCACTCAGAAAACTCTAGCGTTTTCAGTGAAATGTGGGACACCGCCACCCTCTTAGTGGTGGTCCACAGCAGCAAATTCAGTAGAGTTCAATGGGCAGACATTCATACTATGTGCAAAGCAAAGGCAAAAATGGGAAGAAAACAACCTGCCCTCAAGGAGCTTTCATTCTACTGGAGACAGTAACCACACATCTAAGTAAGTCCACAGGTATACAGTAAGTAATCCAGAGTGATTTCCAGAAGCTGAGAGCATGTGCATCTGGGGGACGAGGAAAGGGATGACTGTGTAGAATTCCAGCACTGTGAGGGAAGGAGAGATTCCTGGCAATCACCGACACCGTGCCCTCAGGAAGAACGGGAGAGACTTCCAGCCCAAAGGGCAATGGAAAGCTCTGGGGCTCAATAAGGGACGACAGCCCATGACCCCCTCGCAGAGACGCTGTGTGTAAGCATTTACACCTCAGAAATCAGCAAAGGCGACAAAGCAGGGGCTTGAATCCTCCCTCAGTGGATTGTCCAGACTTAGCAAAGCGAAGGTGAACACACTAACAAAGCTCACAAATGTTAAAATGTGTCGAGCTCCATTTGTCCAGGTAAACACTGACCAGCACAGTCCTGGCTATGACGTAAGACTAACACAGTGAATTCTCTTGATGGCATAAAAAAATGGAAGCCAAATAAACGACTTCATATAAATGCGTAGATTTGTCAGAGCCCTAGACAATGAAAACTGGGTTTTCTGTGCTGTTGGGTTTTTTTTTCCCAATAGAGTAAGCAGACCTAACCAGAACATACCTGGGAAGGTGGGCTGGAGAAGAAGGTGAGGCTACACTTTGTCAGATTCCTGGTCAAGCCTCCCCTCCCCTTGGTCAGTTATAATGAGCCTCTGCTCATAAGACAGACACCAGGGACCTCAGCCTCCCCTGGGGGATTACCAGCCCCTTCCCTCTCCTATGATCCGGCAGATAAATGGAGTATCAGGGGCTTGGCAGGCTCTATGCTCTATGTCCGGCTTTAAAGATCAAAACCTCTTTGTTCCTCCTAAGTGCATGGCTTTCCCCGAAAGACCTTCAGCCAAGTATCCCATCTGACTATGACCGTGCAAGGCACGCAGGCCAGGTGAACCCTCTCGCTGGGAAAGTGACATTCAGTGTTTTCAGACTAAAGGAAATCAAACGCTTGTTATAGCTTATGTATGTAAATAAATTTACATAAATGCATGCATGTAAAATACTTCTATAAGAGAATCTTGACTATTTTAACAAAGAATGTGCTCTCTGTGCCAAGAAACAAAAAAATCCTTTTATCAACATCTTGACAGTGTCATGTTCTAGCCAAATGTCTGGCCAGGTGATGTGGGGCTAGATTCTGAGTCTGGCAAAGGCACCAGGATGGCCACTTCCCCAGCATGACCAGAGCTGGACACTCCGTTGCAGGGAGGATGCCACAAGCATCAGGGAGCAGAGGAGAGGATTGCTTTGAGATGTGTCTTTATGACCAACATTAAGGAGAAGGGAAAAAAACCCAGATTCTTCTCTGTTAGTTTGGCTTGTTTGAAAGAGGACAGAGATGAGGATTCCCATGAGGATTTAAAGCTTAAGGTTACAAAGGTTCAGGAAGGTAGAGGCCCTGGATTGCAGAGACAGAATAATAACATGTGTTTCTCTGGGACAAGAAGGTTTAAAAAGTTCTTTGGCTCACAGCAAATCTATGGTGCCATCATTCCTGTGTAACACATGAGGGAACTGGGGATCAGGGGGCTGAAGTGACTGGCTTGTGGTCACACCCTGGTAACTGCAGAAGCTATGATTACAAAACAAGTATACTGACCCCAAAACCAGGGACCCGGACAGGACACCCACTGTCCTTTACTTAAATAAATGTCCTGGGAACCTTCTCAGTTTGGGAGTTTCCCTCGATTCAGATCACAATCATTGATGCTATAAATGACTTTTTTAAAAGTCTTTCCATCAGTTCTCCCAAAGGGGCCCATTAAACATGCTGGACCACTCCTTCACTTCTCCCGATAACCAGAGAATATTAATGGAACACTCAGGTGCCTCCTGGTCATCCTGCAGTCTCACTATGTGATCAGCCCATCTTCCCTTTCCCTCTTACAATTTTGTAATTTCATTTTTACTCCTGTTCTTCCGAGTTCCTCCAATTATAATTTTATGTCATTCCATTTTTCTGTTCCTTGTCCTCAGTACAACCTTCACCCAAAGTTATGTCACAAAGTCTCAATTGGGCCATCACAGCAGCAAGGCCAGCTTTTTTTACTTCCCTAACAGAACACCATCCCACCAACTCATCACAGCAGCTTCTCCAAACACTGTTATGCTTCCTCAAACATCTCCACATCCCCCACCCCACAGTATCAATGGAGAACTTTCCCCCATATTTCACAGAAAAAGTCGAGGCATTCATGGGAGTTCCCTCCTCTCACATCACTGAGACAGCTCTCCCACTTCCTTCCCTTTCATTCCTGTCTCCCATGAAGAGGTGGCCCTCCTCCTTGCCTTGTCTCTCTCTGCACAAGTGATCCCGTTCCATCCCATCTCCTTTATCATCCCGACTCTAATTTTCAAAATCATCCTAACTTCTACTGGATCCTTCCCTTAAACTCAACATCTCAAACTCAAAATGCCCCAAAAAGAACTTATCATGCTCCTCTCCCAACCTCTCTGTCACTGCTGAGGGCACCACCAGCCACTCGTCACCCCTCCTACCCCTTTAAATACCAGTGGCTCCCTATTACCTCCAGGATCAAATAGAGTCCTCTGGTATCTAAAGCTGTTCATTTCATGACTCTTCCCTCCCATTCTAGCCACCTTACACTTTCTCACATCCACACACAGCCCATCTCCCCATTCTGTGTCTTTGATCTGGACATCCCCCAAGCTTGGAATGTTCTTCCCCCTCTCTGCCTCTCGGCTTCCTTCCACCCCCTGCAGGGGAATTTTTCTGGTCTCTCCCCTTGCTGATGCCTTCCTCCTAAGAATATCTTCCCTTTGCACCCCAGACACACACACACACACACACACACACACACACACACACACGTATGTACGTATGTATATGTTGTCTCCCCCATCAGACTCTGAGCTTCTTGAAGGCAGGGACCATGCTTTTACCATTCACTGGATCCCAGGATCTCAGACCAGTAGCTGGCCCATAGTAGGCACTTGCTAAATGACCATGCATTTGGCAGCCAGCTGACACCCACTAGGTGCCTCTCCCTTACTGTTAATTCTCTGATCACTCTTAGTTTTGTGGAGGCTACACTGGGTATATTCGCCCAATTTAAACAAAACCAATTAAAAAGCAAAGATTTCAGATGAGCCCCCAAACCCTTTCTCCTGATTTTTTCCCTTATTCCTCCATCATGGCAAGCTCTCATCTCTCTCCTCATAGGATTCAAAGCCCATGAGGTTCGATGTATAAGAGTCTTTGGGGTAGGAGAAACATCTGTCTCTTTTACATGGTTCCAGGAAAGGTCACGTAGTCGATCGGCTACTTCAAGTGAAATGGTTGCTTCAGGACTGCTGTTTAAGGGTTCTAAGATCCTCAATCCAGGCTCCCTGTTTCTTCTAGATTACGGAGGGAGGGCATCAAATGTCAGATGAGGAAGTGTCTTTTCTGTGCTTGCTACCTATCCCTGTACCAGGCACTGTCCCAAGTGCTAGAAATGCCAATACAGGGAGAAATAGACATCCCTGTGTTTGAGAAGCCTGCATTCTAATCAGGGAAGACAACACATAGAAGAAAGTTTAAAAGAGGGGGAATGTGGAAGCAGAATGAAAGCCTGGTGGGTCAGTACGGTAGGGAAAGTCCAGGGGGTCAGGCATGCACCCTGGAGAGCAAGGACAACATGACTGGCCTGGGCATCTTCCTTCAAAAGAAGGTCCTCGGGGGAACCAGCCAATCATAAGAAGGAGACAGAGGGCAGAGGGTACTTCCCATGTGAGAAGTCCAGGGATGAAATAAATCTGTAGGGTGAGGAGGCTTCTCTGGCACAGCAGAGAAGGCCCCTGAGGTGATTTTTATCTCCTAAGCTCCTGAGCCACTGAGGACATCAGAGCAAAGGAACAGGACTAGATTTATGACAAGAAGGAGTGGCATGAAGGGAGTGAAGAAGAGAAGGTCCATGAGCAGAGCCTTCAGAGCCCAGGATGGTGACCACAAAGGACCATGGCCATTAGGGTGCCAAGAGAAGCCACAGAGTGGAGGGGAGAGATGTGGTGAGCACAGAATGAACTGATAAACAAAAGTACATGAGAGATGAAGAGAGGGAATAAAGGTGAGAGTCAGCTTTCGAACACAGGACTCTCAGAAACAGTGTGATATGATACCAAAAAAGCTTGGAAGAGGGCATTTTGGGGAACACAAGGAAACTCTGGAACATGAAGTGTCTGGCAGTGAGTGGAATATCCGGAGCAGAGGTCCTCTGGGCACTTGGCAGTGTTGATCTAGAATCCAAAAGGGCTCTTAACTGGGTATCCAGGAACTTGGGCTTTTAAATATATTTTGGTAACTATTTCAACATAACTGTTTTCCTCTGTGATCTTTGTATTTTTTTATGCATTGAAAAACACTCTTCTGAGAAAGGACACATAGGTTTCCCCAGACTGCCCAAGGGGTCCATGATACAGAAAGGGTCACAAATCCCTGAGTTAGAGATTAGAAGAGAAGCTGGGGCTGAAGATTCGGGCGTTGACTGCTGAGCTATGATAGTTCGAATTAGATAGAGCTGGGAATGATTTGCCAAGGGAGAGAGGGAAGAGAGGAAAGAGAGGATGACAGGGGGAAAGCCTTGGGGAAACATCCACCTTAAGGAGCTGGAAGTCAAGCACAGTGAAAGGGAGATGGAGGAAGAAGGCTTAGAGAGCTGTGGTGTCTTGGAAGCTGGTGGGGGGAAAAAGCAGATGACAGACATGCTTCTGGAGACACTGAACCAGGGTCCGTGATGACTCAGATTATGGAGAAAGAAGAGCCAGGTGTGATGGAGGATGCCAGCTGGGCACCAGAGTCCTGAGTCACTGCGGCCTGGGCTTCTTTCATCTGAAAGTCAAAGGGACCCAAGGCCTGAGAGGGAAGAGAAGGAAGAAAAGGATAATCTCTGGGAAGACCATAGCAAAGCCTGCACAGGAGGAAAGCCCTTGAACGGTGCATTCACATCACTAATGGCTTATCAATTGTTCTTTGGACTTTTCATGATTACAGGGTGATCAGGAAAGGAGAGCTAAGGAACTGTGTTAGATCTGCTCTTCTAGGGGAAAATTAAGAGCAGAACCCAGTGATTCTCCATGCTAAGTTAAATAGGGCCGACCACAAAAAAAAGGGGGCACTGGGGCATAGGGGCTGGCCATTGTAAGTTACTTCAAACATAAACAAACACACACACACAGAGCCAAAGCTGAAAGAGTTAATTTGGGCCTCCACTGGAGAAAGCCAAGTTGAAGGAAGGAACAGTTCAAAAGCTCTCTAAAACAGCAGAAGAATCCATTAGTTTTTCTCCGACTTTGGTGTTTATAGAAGCCATCCCAAGCAGGGTTTTGTCGAATGCATCTCTGATGCCAGTTCCAGCTGTAAGTTAAAACATCTGTGTCCGAGTTGGTTGCGGATACAGACCAGTTGGAGATTATCTGAATTGTGTGTTTCTTTCTGTGACCTTTTTAGATGTGGCTTTTGGGGGGAAGGGAGGATAATATTCTTAAGCTTTCAGTTGCCGGCAAGAGTGCCAACAGGGGAACATAACAGTAACATCTTTTAAAGTCGCCCAGATGAAGAACAAAAATAGAAGTGTGTGTGGGGAGGGAGGCGGGTGGGTGAGCCCTGGAGTAATTTCACAATACTGTTGTATGGAGAACCTTAAAAAATAAATTATAGTCAGATAAATATAGGCATGTGGCCTCGAGATTCCTACAGGCTATTCATGGCCTGAAATTTCCAATTAAAAGGGCTCTGATGAGCAATAATCACATTCTGAGGAGGCAGATCCCGCTTGCTGGAGGATTAGGCCACTTCCCCTGTGAAATCCACCTTAAAACATAAGCAAATCTGAAGGATGGGGATTTCCAGGCCGGGCAGCTGGTGTCTGGAGGACAACAGGGGTTTCTCAATGGCCTGCAGAAACAGCCTCAGGCTCCACTGTAGAAGAGAAGAAGGCCGAGTTGTCTGTCGTTGCTAAGGACAATTCTAAGGGCCTATAAGTCATAGATGGAGAACTGGAAGGGACCACAGAAGTCATCAAAGCCAGCCCTCTCATTTGACAGATAAGGACACTGAGGCACAGAGGAAGTAAGACTGGCCCACAGGGTCTGCCCCCATTGGGCCATCCGGACAACAGTCTACTGCCCTGTTCCCTGGACCACATGCCTTCCATTCAGACAGAGCATAGGCGGATCCTGATTTTTCACTGAAGCGATGAATGCACAATTCTGAACTTCCTATTCAAAAATCAGGAATCCTTTGCTGGGGCTTCCTCAGAAGAGAAGGGCTAGCCTTGAGGAAGGTGAAGGATAACAGAGACATGCAGTGATGGTGGACACTGACCTGAGTTCAGATCCTGCCTCAGACACTCAACAGCTGTGTGGCCCTGGGAAAGCCACTTCATCTTTTTCAATCCCAGTTTCCTTCCTTGTAAACCCGGATTATTGTGAGGATCACATGAGAAAACATGGGAAGTGCTTCATAGTCTTAAGCCACTCTATCAACACCCCTGAAAAGGCCACTCATCCTTCACAAGGGCCTTGCCTTGGCGACTCACCCTACGCCTCACTCTCCTCTGCAACAATAATAACGCACTATGTATGGCCTTTGGAACAACATCAACATCACCTCCTTCATTACCGTTGTTATCACAGCTAATATTTCCATTACTACGTGCTGGGCACCATGCTAAGCACTTTACAGATAGGACCTCCTTTGATCCTCACGACCTTGGTATGTAGGCGCTATTATTATCCCCAATTTACAGATGGAGAAACTGAGGCAAGAAACTGAGTCTCAGGAGGTAGAGAAACTTGTCCCTGGTCACGTGGCTAGTAAGGGTCAGAGCTAGGACTGGAGCCCAGCTTCCTCCTATGACACCTTACTGCTCCTAATGTGCTAAGCCTTTCACAACTACCTTGTCTTATCCCCCTGCCACAATCCCCTCATGGGTTTGGGACAATATTTGTCAGTGGATAGGTAGGATAGTAGATAAAGCGTTGAGCCTGTAGTCATAAAGACCTGGATTCAAATCTAGCCTCAGATACTCACGAGTTGTGTGATCCTAGGTAAATCACTTAACCTCTGCTTGCCTCAGTTTCTCCATCTGTAAAATGGGGGTGACAACGCTGGTACAATTATTGGCATGCTAGCCTTTCCCACCATCCACACCACTGTCACTAAAATGGAAGGAGGCCATCCTAGACCAAGAGCTGTTTCGTGGCTGCTCCCCAAACTCATCACCTAGTCAGCAACCTTTGGAGGCCAGGCTCTCTTAGCTTGCTTGGATTGATCCAAAAGCCATCTATAGCCACATCTATCAACACTAACTTCACTGCTGCTACCCTTGCCCAATGACCCATAAGCCGATGTATCATGGTAGGAGGGGAGAGTCTGATCCATCTTGATACTCTTGCTTAATTTGAATTAGAAAATAGAAAGTTATAGGCAATGGAAGAATGGAGCTCTCCATGGAGAGGAGCCTTCCTTCACCTTACCCCACTGATAAATTCTATACTTTAGCTCATGTGGAAGGCTTGCTGGCCCCTGAACCCCACATTCCGTCTCCTACATCCACCACTTTGCTGTGCCCTAGGCCTGGAATGCATTCACCTCCTCACCCTGCCTCTCAAAATCTCTGTCTTCTTTCAATGCTCAGCTCAGGTTTCACGGACTCTGTTAAGCCTCCTGTCAGCATTCTTGAGTAGAATTCAGTCTGGTATCCAAGTCAGTGGGTTCCCATCCTGGCCTTAATACCCATGTGGTCTTGGGAAAGAGCTTAGAGTAGATGAGGCCTCATTTTCCTTCCAGGCTGAAAATAATAATAGCATTAGAAGCACCCAGCCTCATGGACAAGGAGGCAGCCTCAGAGCCAGGTTGGCCTGGCTTCAGGGCCCTGCGTGCAGCCTCTGGGCAGTTCTTCTGTCCTACAGACATAGGCAGAAGGGAACGAGAATTAAGGGCCCCAAACAGATTAGAGCAAGGGCCCAGGGAGTGAGGAGGGGAGAGAGGAAAGAGGAGAGGAGAAGGAATGTATAGCTGATTGTATACCTATGTTATTCCTATCAAAGCCAGACTTTACGGTCTTGTGTCAGCCTGTTTTATGAGCTGCTGTCTCATAAAACAAGATCCTTCTCCCCTCCCCTTCATTTCACTATTTATGATAAAAATGAGGAAAACCTGGGGTGATGGGGGGGTGTAGGAAGCAGAGTACACAGAGACACTTTAATTAGTGGGTGAAACGAGGAGATGGACCCCAGTCTAGACTGTGTCACTGGTGCCTACTGAGAGATGAGCCGGTGCTCACGGAACCCAGAGATGGGCCCAGCAAAAAGCATTTAGAAGCTGGCTTTATTGCTAGTTCCTCAAAGCTGTGATCTCCAGATTTCCAGGGGCCTATGATGGGATGGGAGAAAAAAGCAGAATTAGAAAGCTCTGGTGGACATTCTTTTAGGGGCTTCTTGTCAGGGGAAGGCTATGGCTCCCGAGAGGGGTCTGTGTGAGGCCCAAGCAGCCGGGTCACCTGGCTGGGGACCAGCTAGTCGACAAGACCGACCCAAGCAGACCCATCTGGGCAAATTTCATGAAATCAAACTAGCAGAATTCAGGGGGGAAGCCTCCATGAAAATGAACTTTGTTCCATTAGAGGACTGTAACAGAACCAATTTTCAACTAGATTGTTTCCCCGCTTATACACGGGTGTGTGTGTGTGTGTTTGTATGTCTTTTGGCCCTGTGTTTTCAGCTGAATGCTTCGAAAAATTGCTGAAGCTACTGAGACTCCTTTGAAGAAAAATTCAGGACACACACACACAGTCACACACACACAAACACACTCACACACACATTCACACAAACATACATACACATACTTACATATACACTCACACACATTTACACACATGCACACACACTCACAAACATAGACACACCTTCACACAAACATACATACACATACTTACATATACTCACACACATTTACACACATGCACACACACTCACAAACATAGACACACCTTCACACACACATACATACACAGACTCACACACACTTACACACATTTACACACACATACACACACACACACACAGAGTATTCCTGAGCAAAAAAAGGAAGCCCCCGGGAGTCTCAGGAAGAGACGACAGCACCCTGAGATCTAACTCCAGGCCACAGCCGAACAGCATTTCTGCATTCTTTGGAGGCTCTTCCATTTGGGGCCCTTCCCATCAGGTCCTCAGTAGCTGTGCTGGACCGGGAAGGGAACGAAAGGGAGAGCAGAACCCCCACACCAGTTGTGAGTACTGTGGTTTTGTCTGTATTCTCAGCGTCTAGCAAAGTGCCTTGCAAACAGTAGGTGCTTAATAAATGTTTGCTGAATTGCGTTAAGTAGGTTTTGACAGATGGAGATGGGACAGAAGAGGACACAGTTCAGCTGGGAGCAGGCGTGGCTTCTGGAAGGAATGCTAGCTTTGGAGTCGGGGGACCTGAGTTTGAACCCTGAAGCTTCCAAAGTTTTCTCAGTGTGACCCCAGACAAGCTGTCAAGCTTGTCATTTCACCCGCCTGGGGGGCATCCTCTGCTCTACAAAGGGCGGCCCCATATGAGTTCTAAGGGCTCCTCCAGATCTAAATCACCGATTGCACAAATGGCAAATTCAAAACCGGAGAGGCAGAAGAATACAGACAAGGTCCAGAAGACAGTGGGCACTGAAGCCTGGCCGGAACACGTGGTGCACACCAGGAGCAGGAGGAAAGGGGGCTGGGGGCTCGGCTGGGGCCAACCAGGCCACAATAACCAATCAGCCTGATGGCTCAGAAACATGATCTAACTGATCTATTGTCAAAACAAATAACAGAATCTCAGTCCAGTCTCAAACACTAACTGTGTGACCCTGGGTAAGTCACTTACCCTCTGTCTGCCTTAGTTTCCTCACCTATACAATGGGAAAAAGAGTAGCAACACCCCCCCAAGGTTATCATGAGGACCAAATGAGGTATTTGTAAAGCTCTCAGCCCTGTCTGGAACATGTTGTTGCTATTGTTCAGTTGTTTCGGTCACATCTGATTCCTTGTGACCCCATTTGGGGTTTTCTTGGCAAAGATGCTAAAATGGTTTGTCATTTCCTTCTCAGGTTCATTTTACAAATGAGGAAACTGAGGTAAACAGGGTTAAGTGACTTGCCCAAGGTCACGCAGCTAGCAAGTGTCTGAGCACACAGCAGGTGTTTAATAAGTGCTTGTCCTTCCCCCATCTAGAGCAATACCTAAAGAAGAACCTCTTCCCTACCTAGGGGTCACCTAGTCTATGCTTGAAACTCTACCTCACCCCCCACCACTGAGAGGGATCCCACTATCTCCCAAGGCAGTCCACTCTATTTGTGAATAACTCTCAACATTAGGAAGTTTTCCTGGACATCAAGCCTAGAGCTGCTTCTTTTTATTGTGAGTTCTCTACAGGCAAAGCCTGCTCTTCATTTTTTTAATTCCTCCAACATCTTCCATGTGCCTTTTATACAGTAGGTCCTCATTAAATACTCTTTGAACTGAACTGAATTGTAACTACTACTTATTGCTTACAGTTCTGCCTTCCAGGCTACATGCTCAATCCCTCTTCCACAAGCCAATGTTTAAAGATTTGAAGATAGGCATCACATCCCTCCCACTTCCAATTCTTCTCTTCTCCAGCCTAACATCTCCAATTTCTTCAAATAATCCTCATATTACACATTAAGGTGGTCTATTACCCTGACTGCCTCCCTCTGGGTGATCTCCACTTCATTAATGTTCTTCACAAAATGCGGTGTTCAGAACTGAGTACAGTACTCCAGATACAATCTGAGGCAGAAAAGAGTTCTCTGCTCCTAAGCCTGTGTTATCAATATTGTTTTTTTTCTCAGATATTAAGAAGGAAGACACTCAACAAAATTTCTCATTTGAAACAACCATGGGTCTAACACTCAAACCAGGGAAGGATAAAGCAGAGACAAAGAACTATATGCCACCCTTGTTAACAAATATTGATGAAAACAAGATTCATTATGACTAAGTTGCATTAATACCATTATTATAGGATAATCCAACATGAGGAAAAGAATCACCATAATACATCATATAAGTAACAAAGACATGGTTTTAATAATAGACAAAACACCTTTTAAAATGTATTTCTCATTTATGTGAAAAAACCTAAAAAATCCATTCATGAGAAATTTATTACAGATCTTTTCCATAAATACTTCCTTTTCTAGATATTCAAGCAGTCCATCAGCTAGCATTTATTAAGCTATACATGGATCACTGTACTAAGTGCCAAGGGTACAAAGAAGGGAAAAAGCCATTCTCTGCTCTCAATGAGCTCACAGTCTAATGGTGAAGACAACATATAAAGAAGTACATAGATATAGGCAGGGTAAACTAGAGATGATCAATTGAGGAAAGTTACAAGAGTGAAGGGGGGTCAGGAAAGGCTTCTTGTATAAATATGGGCATTTGCTGATACTTGAAGGAATCCAGGAAAGCTAAAAGGTGGAGATGAGGAAGCAGAGTCTCAGGCATGGAAGACAGTACGTGAAAATGCCCAGAGTTGGGAGATGGAGTTTACTAACCACGTCCATATTATTAATAGAGCAACACAAGTCAACGTCACTGATTTCTAAACTGCAGGTTCCATTGTCTTCCCTCTTCCGAAAACTAGAACAACGTGTGTCATTCTCCACATCAGTGGCACCTCTCCCAATCTTCACTGTATTTCACAGTCACTTTGCAATGCAGTCACAGGCACCAGCTCTAGTAAAACCCAAGCATGCTGGTCATCTGGGCTGGGTGACTTAAATTCTTCAGTGGCAGCCAAGCACTTTTTTCCTATCTCCATCTTCATCTTGGGTTCCAACCAGAAGTGCAGTAGACAACGTTTAACAACTGGCTCTCTAGGGAAGATGTATTCCCAACACACTTTGAAGTTTTATTAACACTTTCTCGCCTGCTTTCTTATATTTAGACAACAAAGAAAGCAATAAACCAAGCCCTGGTTTTTTGCATTTGCCAAGTTCTGAGGTGTAAATGCTCATACTAAAAATATAACAACCAGCTGTCACGAGTGGTTCAGTCTGACTCCAGCACATCCCCTATTACCTGATTTTATTTCTATCTCCCATCCAAACTCGACATGTCAATCAACAAGCATTTATTAAGAACAGGAAATTAAGCAAGAATTGAGCCTTCTCTTCCTCAGCCACTACCAACATCCCATCCACCTTAAGAGACAGTCCCACGGCTTCTTCAGCTGTCCTCTTTTCCCCAAAACAGGCTAAAATGGGGGTGGAGAGAACACCCTTAGCTCTCTGTGCCATGCTTAGTTTTTTCTACAGGGTAGCTTTCCTGCCACTCTTTGCCTCTTCCACTGCTCCCTCCTGGGAGATCACTCAGCCAACAGTACAGGGGAGTCCCAGCTTCATTTACTAGAGGACAAGCAGGTGCCACTGAGTCAGGAGTTTATTCAGAGCACTGTCCTTCCCCTTCTGGAAGAAGCTCAGATTGATTTCTTTGATCCCAGGATTCTGTGTCCCTTCTTACCTTTCTCCTCCTGGTCACAATTTTCCTCCCTACCACCCCCTGACAGATGCCATGATTACCCCCTGCCCCTTGGCATATTTTTTCTTCTTTGCTCTCAGATGAAAGACTCCCCCCCAAAAAATTTTACAGGAATATTTCATTCTCCCTGAATATCTGGAGAGCAGAGAGGCATCCCCTCTCTACTATACATCTATGACTTCCTAATAAAGAGAACACCCACTTACTAAGCACTACATGTCTGTTGTCTATACAACTGTGGGTCTAACTGAGAAATCAGGACTAGATATACAGTCTGGGAAGGTATCTTTGGAGAAGATGAGGCAGAAACCATGGGAGTGAGATAGCTAAGGGGAGAGAGGAGAGAACAGCAATGGCTAGGGAGCAGGGGGCTTCTAGGCATCCTCCCTACTTTCAGTGAAAGGAAACTGAGGTTCAAATTCATTCTAGTTGGAACAACAAGCAACACATGAAAGAAATCTATTGGACCCAGAACCTTCCTAGTAGGAAATCACTGTCAGGGAAACAGAATCAGGCTACGTGTCTATCCCTTGGAAGGGATGAAAGTGTTGACATGGATGAGCTACTCTTTTTGGAAATGAATCTGAGAACTGTTACTGGGGTGGGGGGAGATCAAATCGGTTAACAGAAGAAAAGATTAAGGGTCTTCAAGGGCACTGAATTAAAACTATGGCAGTCACCCACAACTCTGCAAAGACAGAACAAGCAACGGGATCTCTGTGTTGGGATGCACTGACTTGGAAACAGAATAGACATTCTTCTAGCACTTTATTTACCCATCACAGAGCTTCAGCAGCTGGAGGAGGAAAGGAAGCTGTCAATGGCATCTGAATATTATGTTTCTGAACAAATTTCTTATGGGGATGAATACAGTCCATTTCAGGTAACGAACAGAGTGCTGGATTTTTATTCAGAAAGATTTGGGTTCAAATCTCATGCTTTTGGAACACATTTCGCACAGCTGGAGTGAGGATCAAATCAGAAAACGTGAAATTTGTTTCCCACGCTTTAGAGAACTATGTAAATTAAGTGATTGTTTTTATTATTGTTGTTATTAACAGAAGGGTCTGAATTCTGAGCACCAGCCTTCCCAGGGTGACCCAAGTGCCAGCCCCAAAGGAGACGCTGGCAGCACGTGCCCAACAAAGGCAGAAAGCTTGAATGTAAAGATGGCACCTGGAAGCCATCGGCTCAGGTAATATCTTATATGTTCCCTGTGAAACATGGCTACCTTTCTGGATGTTATTTTAATCACATCTTGACCCCACTGCTGATTCTGAACAAAAGCGAATTATCTCGTGTTTGCTCTGACAAGGAGCAATAATTTACTTACACTCTAGGGGAAACAAACCAGAAATACCCCCAGCTCTGGCTCAGCAATGACAGATGTGAGGACACACAGGTACACATCAATGTACCCACTGGGTAATCAGAGGCACGTTTTATATAAACAGAGGGTTCAGGCAAAACAGAGATTGGGATTTCCCAAATCCTGTGATTAGGTCAGGAAATCTCAAATCCCTGAGGCAGCTGATTAATACAAGGAGGAAGGATTCAGGAAACTGAGCTTTGGGGGCAGGGAAGAGGGGCTGAGAGAGCAAAAGGCAACACCCCTTCCTTCTCTGTCCACTTTATCGGGGGAGTCGAGGCATGGAGGTCTAGGAAAGGAGGTGTCCAGAGAGCAACCCTGATCTGAAGACAAAGTTGTCATTTATTCATCTTTCTTACACTTTGATCCCTAGCTTATCAACCAAGAAAACAAAGGACACACATGCATTCATTCTCATTCTCTCCTCTCCCTCTCTCCTCTCTCTCTCTCTCTCTCTCTCTCTCTCTCTGTGTCTCTCTCTGTCTCTGTCTCTCTCTCTGTTTCTCTCTCCCTCTCTTTCCCTCTCTCTCTCTCTCCTCTCTCTGTCTCTCTCTCTCTCTCCCTCTCTTTCCCTCTCTCTCTCTTTCTCTCTGTCTCCCTCTCTCTCTCTCCCCCTTTCTTTTTCTCTCATTATAATGAGAGATGGGCTGAACGCTTCCGTCTCTCTGGCTGAGAAGGCCATCTCCATCCTGTGTGACCCATTAGCCAAGGAGCCCAGGTGCAAGCAGGGACCCAGTTTCAAGCTCCCAGAGAGCAGCACTGTCCTTTAGCTGCTTAAGGCATTGAGTAACATGGGGGTGGGGAAAACATGTACCATGAAAGTCAATCAGGAAATGGTTATAAATTAGGAAGAGAAAGAGGAATAAAGGGAGAAGGGGCCTCCCATGCCACAGGAATAAAAGTTACTTCCTCTTTTCCTTAATTTCAGACCAGCAGAGCGGAACTCTTCTCTCCAGATAAAGCCCCCTCCTCCTCGTGGGCTCCATCCGTCCTTCACCTTTGCTGTTCTTAGAAAATACACAGACAGAAACAGATGTGACTTTTATAATCACACTCCTGGGACACGAGGCTCATGGCTGCAGAATAAGCCTTTAGAGCACCCTCTGAATCTATTCATTTCCCATAGAAATCCAGCTTCATTCTCTAGACAACCTCATTCCCTAAAGCTTGATCGATTTTCCCATAGTGAGTTTCAAGATTCTTATACATGAGACAAGGATTGAAAGATGTTTTCTTTTTAAAAAAAAAATTGTAAAACCTATCCAGCTGCCTTCACCGAGGTGAACTTAGATGGGCTTCCTTAACACCTCAGCATGAGGGATGCATGGGAAGAAGATCCATCCAGGTGAAAACCCCAACCTTGACACTTAGCTATCTGCGTGGCCTCCTGGGACATAGCTCACCTGTCCTAGCCTCAGTTTCTTTGTGTTAAATGAAGGTCTATGGCAAACCCAGGCAAGGACATGGAGAAGCACAGTTGAGGGGGCAGGCTGGGATGGGCCAAGATCTGCAGGACAGGAGCCAGTAGACAGCCTGGTGAGCCATTCCCAGATTCACAGTGGTTATGGAGAGCATGAGGGGTCTGGGCTTGCTGACCTCTGAAGACTGGCCAGCTCAGCCTCAGAGGGGAAGTGCTGACATCTCTGAAACACTAGGACTGGCAACATTGCCACTCACTCTCGTGTTCCTCTGAATGATCAACCACTTACAAACAGGCAACCTGGTTTGAAAATAGCATCATATTCTGTTTAACTGTGGTTCAAAAGGTCCATTCTGGTATTAGAGACTGGATTTGTAATTCCAAGCCCTAATGCACCATGAGGAATGGACAGCTGGGGACTGGCCAGTGGAATAATTTTGACAAACAACAGTTCTTGCTTACAAGCAAGAACCTAAGGGGAAAACCACCCTTCTGACTGGGGTTAAATCAGTCATAGAGATGAACTCTGCGGCCATGTGGACTCTCCGAGGGCTGGGGGGCAGGGGGGGCTTCTCTTGTTAGATCGTCCAAGAAGGAGGTGATACCCGCAAGAGGAATGAGAAGCCTGCCCAAAGTTTCCCCCAGATGTGCGTGCGTGAATGTATGTATATGTATATACACATACATGCATATATAATTATATATAATTAACATGGATAAATACACATACATAATTAATTTAGCACTTTAGGGTTTAAAAAGGGCTTTACAACTATTATCTCATTTTATTCTCACAACAAAACCTAAGAGATAGATCCTACTGTCAACCCATTTTACAACCCATTTAGAAGAAAATGAAAAGTGACAGGTAGAAGTGAAGGGACTCACCCAGGATCACACCACTAGTAAGCGTCTGAGGTTGGATTTTAGCTCAAATTTTCTTGTCTCCAAGTTCAGCACTGCACCCACCGTACTGCCTGGCAGCCCTTAAATATCTTTCTAGAGTCTTGCAAATTTGATTGATTAAAGACTTTAATCCGGAAAGGGAGAATGAAAAAAAAAATTTCTGTGTATGTATATACGTGGGGAGGGAGAGAAAGAGATGAGAGGCAGAGAGAGAGAGAGAGAAGGAAGGAGAGAGAGAGAGAGAGAGAGAGGGAGAGAGAGAGAGAGAGAAGGAAGGAGAGAGAGAGAGAGAGAGAGGGAGAGAGAGAGATGGAGGGACGGAGGGAGAGAGGGATGGAGGGAGAGAGACAGAGACAGACAGAGAGAAGGAGGGAGAGGGACAGAGAGAGGAAGAAGTTACACTGCAGAAAGAACAACAGTCAATATTCAGAGAGCAGACTATAGGAAAGAAACCAGTAATTACTTTTTTTGAACTCATGGCTTTATATTGTGACACAGAAATGCGAAAAGGACTGATAATAAGTAAGGTAATCATAATGCAAGGAAGAGTGTGCATTACTAACATGAATAAGGATAGATAGTATGTGTATTTATACATACATACATATATCTGTGTGTATGTATATACACATACATACACAAAACAGATGAAAAGTGATCTGAAAGAGGAAGGGTTGGTGCAGTGCAGAAAGGACCTCCTACCAAAAACGAGCTCTGAAATAAGCCAGGGTAGCTAAGGGAGGTAGAGGTGAAGGGACAGAGCATCCCAGGCATGGAGGACGGCTGGGACAAAGGTATGATGGTGAGAGATGGAGAGTCATGTGCAAAGGACAGCAACTAGGCCAATGCATGAAAGGGAGAAGATTTGGAAAGGGAGGGAGGGGCCAGGTTGTAGAGGGCTTTGAATTAGTCACATTAATGAGCTATGTTGGGTCACAGTAGGGCTGAGCACCGTGGGCCAAATCAAAAAATATGAGAAAATGAAAACCCTCCTTCCGGATGAGACAAAGCCCATTACAGGAGACAAGCCATAAGTTTTGAGGACTGGGGGAGTGGCTGACAGTCCTCAGAAGGTTTATCTATATTCACGTACTGACAAACTGACTGATAAGAGCTAGGAGAAGTAAGGAAAACAACCCATTGGATTTAGATGACTGTGTGCCCTTAAATCCCACACTCACTCTATACCCACTTTTAAATGTTTGTTAGTGATTATTATTAATATTAATGCCTATTAAAGACATTTTATGGAAAAAGAATAATTGAATGAAAATTGAGCAATTCCTTCAAGTTATCTCAGCTGCATATGTTCATGGAAAGTTGGGAATATTATGGAAGGAAATAGTAATCAGGATTGTGAAAAAATTATATAACAAGTTTCTCTGATAAAGGCCTCATTTCTCAAATATATAGGTAACTGAATAACATGTATAAAAATAAGAGCCATTCCCCAATTGATAAACAGTCAAAGAATATGAACAGGAAGTTTTCAGGCAAAGGAATGAAAGATATCTAGCCATATGAAAATATTCTAAATTATTATTGAGTATATGAAGGCAAATTAAAACAATTCTGAGGTGCCACCCCATACCTCTCAGATGTGCTAATATGATAAAAAAGGAAAATGACACATGTTGGAAGGGATATGTGAAATCTGAAACATTGGAGTTGTGAATAGATTCAACCATTATGCATAGCAATTTGAAATTATGCCACCACATATACACAAATATTCATAGCTCTTTTAGTGGTAATAAGAATTGGAAATTGAGGGGATGCCCATCAATTGGGAAATGGATGAACAAGTTATGGCACATGATTGTGATGGAATACTATTGTGCTGTAAGAAAGGATGAGCAGGGAGCTCTCAGAAAAGCCTGGAAAGACTTACATGAACGGATGCAAAGGAAAATGAGCGGAATAAAGAAAACACTGTACACAGTAACAGCAATGTCATGTGATGATCCAACTGTGAACAACTTGGCAGTTCTCGGCAATGCAATGATGCAGGACAGGTCCAAAGGACTTGTAATGAAAAGCACTATCTACCTTCAGAGAAAGAAATGGTGGCATCTGGAGAATGCAGATAGAAGTGTACTTTTTAGAAACTGTCTTCATTTTTCTTTTTTTGGTCTGTGTCTTCTTTTACAGCATTACTAATATGGAAATTGTTTTGCATGACTGCACATGTATAACCTCTATCAAACTGCTTGCCTTCTCAATGAAGGGGGACAGACGGGAAGGAGGGAAAGAATTTGGAACTCAACATTTTTTAAAAATTTATTTTATATGTAATTGGAGAAAGAATAAAATATTAAATATTTTTTTTTGAAAAAGAACAACAAAAACAAGACGAGGAACAACGAGAAGAACAAGAAGAATAAGAAAGTTAGGAAGAGAATGAGAAGGAAGGGGCAGAGAGAAAAAGAAAGCCACAAGGGAGGAAGGGAAGAGGGAGGAAGCTTTTACTCACCAAGGCAAAGGTTCATCAAAGAGATTTATGGAGAAAGATAGACAAGGATTACCTAGGGCCAGAAGGTGAAGCTAAAACAGACCCCACACCAACAACATCCCATGGTCACCCCAAAGTCAGCATATATTACCAAGAGTCTACAACAAACCTAATATAGTCACTTTTCCTCCATCTCTTGGTCCTGAATCCTGGACCTTGGGGTTCACTCCTCTCCAGCACAACCAAGGCAGTGCTTCATGCTGGTTTTCCATCTGATCGTTTAGGGGTAGTGGACTGCCAAGCAGCAGATCAGATTCTGGTAGAAAGCTACACTGCCCTTGCATAGATACAATTAGCACCCAGGACAGTGACAGTGCTATCAGTTAACTCAAATGGTGACCAGTCAATCAATCAATGAGTATTTAAGAGCCTCCTGTGTTTGCCAGGCATTGGCCGACAGAAGAAAGCTGCCAACCTGATGCTACAGCAATACATGAGCCATATTTAGATAAATGTCTTCCTGATATAACTCTCATTTGACTCTTTAAAAACAGGCAAAACAAGGTTCCATGCTTTCCAGATGACCTTCACAGAGTACAAGAGTCCAATGAAGCTGTTAAGGGCAACATGGAGCTAAAGCATTCTTCAGTCTTATACTTTGCTCTATAATTATGGCGATTAGAGCATATTTTTAACTTTTTCATAGGGCTTAAATGGTCCTTTAAGACAATAAGTGGGCTACTTAACCGTAAGTGCTATGTTGTAGTGGCAGCTAAGTAGCTTTGTGTTTAGAGGGCTGGACCTGGACTCAGAAAGACCTGAATTCAAATGCAGCCTCAGACACTTCCTAGCTGTGTGACCTTGGGCAACTGGCTCTCTGCTTCAGATCCTTCATCTGTAAAATGGGGATAATAAAAGTTTCTTATGCTTTTATTCAGCCTCCACACATACTGGCTTGTCGGGGGTTTTGACTGCACTGGGCAGATTGTAAGTATTCGATAAATGGTAATAAAATAAGTCATCTTGGACACCGCGGCTTAATCGCAAGGACTTCAGTGCCCTCCCTTTTGGAATCCTCTCAGTCATATCAATTATTCTATTAACTTTACAAACGTGTAATGGAAAAACACATACACACATAGCTTTGAAATGGATTTTAAAAGGTCTGTTTCTCATATAAATCTCTTTCACAATCATGGAAAAAGCCAATAGATGAGAAAAACAAACTTGTATCCTGCAAGTTATTTATAATCAAACATGAAATTACTTTAGAAGCTGACACAGCTCAGGGATTTTATGAATTTATTGGGACATTTTTGATGAATGGAACGCAATACTTGTTCAAGTATGGGTCCAATCAGCAGAACAGCTTCATGTGTTACAGCTTCTCCTTCAAATACCTCAGTGCCTTCTACTTGTGTCCTTCTTGGCAACACCTGTACTAGAACCATCCATATATGGCCATAGCTTCAGCACCATGATTTATCTTACATTTATAGGATGCATGGAGATTTTGGCAAAGCCATCTATCCAGCTGAAAGCCAATGAGTATGTCAGTCTTGATTCTAATGAGGAAATGTCACACCAGCCTTACAGCAGTTTGAGTTACAGTTTGAGTTACTCAAACCCTTACAAGGTTTGAGTTCCGCCTCAAGTATTTAACTTCAAGCTTTCACCCCCCACCCCACATACACCAACACCCACCTGGAATGCCTTGCCTCCTCATCACCCCCTTCATCAAGTACAATTGGAAATCAGAAAGGCCTGGGTTCAAATCCTTCCTCAGACACTTACTATGTGACCCTAGACAAGTCCCTTAACTTGAGCCTCAGTTTCCTCATCTGTAAAATAAAGGGGTGAGATTGAGTGACCTCTGAAATCCCTTCCAGCTCTAAATCTACAATCCTGTAACATTGAAAACAGTTCAGTATGACAGTTGAAGCAGGTGGGTGGTGAATGGATAGAAAGCCAAACCTCAAGTTAGGAAAACCCGAGTTCAAATCCCACTTCAAACACCTATTGGCTGTATGACCCTGAGAAAGTCACCTAACTACTGTCTGCCTCAGTTTCCTGACCTGTAAAATGGGTATAATAAAAGCAGAGTCAAATGAGATAATATTTATGAATCTACTTTAGACTCTGTATCCTCCAAAAGAATGTAAGCACACTTCTCAAGGACAGGACATGCTCGTGTTTTCTCGCTCTGTCCCAAAGCTGACTACTGCCACATAGTAGGTGTGGGTGTAGAAAAGTTGTGTGACTTATACTATAACGTGTGTGGCTTCCCATCTTCCCAAACACAGGGCTGATCTAATCAAGGCAATCTTTCACGCCGGCCGCAGAGATGCCGTCTGACTTCTCGGGTTCTGCTGCATGCTCGTGCACCAGTTAATATCAAACCTGGGACATTCCCTCCTCCATCTGTCCCCTCTGTTCCTGCTGCCAAGGGGATGGGCACAGCTGGAAGAAATCACAAGACTGCCCCACACGTGTCCATGACAGTCATGCTGTTCTGTCCCAACCAGGCCCTTCCTGCAGTACAACAACCCTTCCTTTTGTCTCGGTCCGTCAGTCAGCAAACATCCATTAATCACTTAATAGGGGCCAGACTCAGTATCACGAGCTGGGGGAACGAAACAGAAAAGGCATTCCTGCCCTGCAGAGGCTTCCACTCTAATGCAGGAGAGAACAGGGAAACGACAGGTTAAAAAAGAAACACACAAGATTCGTGCAAAGCCGATGAAAGAGAAATGGAATGGTGGATGACTGAAGAGGTTGGGTTTGAGTTCCGCCTCAGTCAGCTGTGTGACTCTGGCAAAGCCACTGAATCTCGGAGACTCAGTTTCCTCATCAGTATAAAGCAGTGGTAGGAACTGCTGATTGATTTAATCCTTTTCAGTTCTGCCCCTATGCCCCTAGGAAGGTCACTCAGAAGGGAAGGCACTGACAGCTGGGAAAGGCCTCCTGCAGAAGGCAGCATTGAAGCTGAGTCTCTCTGAGCCCGACTGCATTCCCGCCCTCTTTTTTTTTTCCAGCAGACGAGCTTTCCTTCCAAGGCCCTGTGATGGGAACCTCCTCCACTCCCCAGAGGAAGGCGGCCATCCTGCTCCTTGATGAGGCCTGGCCCCCATCTCTCCTTCACAGCCTCAGTCCATCAGTCACCCTCTTTGGCCATTTCCTTGGCTTTTCAGCCATGACCTCCGCCCATCATTCAGTGCTCTGCCTTCCTTCACCAAACTTCTAGAAAGAGCCACTTCTCCTCCCTCACTTCCCTCTCACTCATGAAACCACTGAAATGTGGCTCCTAGACCTTCCTGTCCATGAGGTCACTACAGATGCCCCTGTGGTGACTTCGATGGGTTCTGTCCATTTCCCACTTTCCAAGACCTCTCTGTAGTATCTGACACCAGCGACTCAGGTGCCCCCAAAACAAAACATAACCTCCTCCGTCTCCCACTGAAAGCCCTACATAATCTTGCTTTTGCCTATTTTCCAAGCCTAACTTTTTATTACTCCCACCCCCACCCCGCCTGCTGCCACCTCGTTCTTGCAGTCTATATTATAATCCAACTGGCTCATCAGCAGTTCCTCAGAACAACATCTCATCTCTTGTCTCCTTTCCTTTGCTCAGATAGCCCCCAGAGCCTGGAATGTCTCTTCCCCTCCCTTCCACCATCCAACCCTGAGCTTCCTTAGAAGGCTAGTTCAGTTTCTATCTGCCACATGAGGCCTGTCCTGGGTCTAGGGATTATTATCACTCTTTCTCTCTCAAAACAACTTGGTCTTTCCTTGTTTCCACTTATTTTTAATCCACTTCCCCTCCCCCAGTAGGAAGGAAGCTTCTTGAGGTCAAGAGCTGCTTTGTTCTGGCCTTTACCCACCTCTCTCTCACCAACTTTGCCTAATGCCTATGGTGGCCCTTAATGAAAGTTTAGCAATTGGATTTAATTAAGGAATCTCTAGTCCTTGAACCATTCCCTCCCCAGTTTCCATGACACTGCACTCTCCTGCATCTCTGATCACTCCCTCTTCTCTCTCTCTCTCAATGCCACTGGCTCTTCATCCCCCTCTCAATCCTTCAACTTGGGCATTCTCCAAGCCTCTGTCTTTGGCTCTCTCCTCCTCTCTCTATACTCTCTCCCTTGGCAATCCTACTCATTCCCATGGCTTCAATTATCACCTCTAGGGAGATGACTCTCAGATCTATATTTCCAACCCCAACCTCTCCCCATAGCACCAACCCTGCCTTTCCAACGGCCTGCTAAATATCTCCACGTGGACGTCCTGCCAGCATGTCAAGCTCAGTACGTCCACAGTAGATTTCCCCATCTTCTGCCTCACTTCTCTATTTTTGCTGATAGCGCCACCACACTTCCAAGCGCCCAAGCTTGAAACTTCAGAGGAATCTTGGATGCTTTGCGCCCTCTCATCTCCCACATCCAATCAGCTGTCACACCTTGTCAGCCCTACATCTGTAATTCCACTTCCATCCATCCCCTTCTTTCCATTGACATAGCAACCACACTAGTTCAAGCTCTCATTACCTCCCACCTGAACTGTTGTCAGAGATTCTTCCCACCTGGTCTTCTTCCTTCTAGTCTCTCCCCCTACAAACCACGCTTCATACATTTCTCCCTGAGAAACCATTCCAATCGTGCCATTTCTCTGTCCCAACATCAACACAAACAAGCACCTTCAGTATTTTCCCATTGCCTACTAAAGAGAGTATGAACTTAGCTGTTTGAGGCTCCCTAAATATCTTTCCAGCCTTGTCTTACACTAACTACTGCCCTCCACACCCTCTGGTGTAGCAAAACTGAACTATTTACAGCTCCCTTTTCTTTTTATGACCTCTCATGATCTCAATGCCAAGAATGAACTTCCCCCAACAAATCCCTTCCCTCAAGCCCTAACTCTACCATGACAGCTCCTCTATAAAGCCTTTGCAGATCCCTTCAGAGTTAAGTTGTTCTCTTAATATTTTATCTCTTTCTCTCCTTTGCAAAGATCACTTTTTTCATGTTTATCCTCATATACTTTAATGGAGTTGAATCGCTCTTATCAGACTATAAGCTCCCTGCAAACAAGGATTATGTTTTCTTTCCTCTTTGTGCCCCTAACAACTAGCAGATGTATCTTGTCCATAAAACATCCTTTGTAAATTATGAAATCAATTATTTTGTCTCAAATTCTAGTTTCTTTCTAAAACACAAACAAGGGGAAGAGCTTTACATCCTGAGAGAACTGACCTCTGGTCTTGGCAAAAGACCCTCACAGTCAACACCTAGGTCAGGGTTCCTCAAAGACAGAAGACCACAGAGAAGGAAAGAAGGAGACTGACAGCGTTCCTCAAGGATGGAAGACCACAGAGAAGGGAAGAAGGAGACTGATTCTTTATATAATGGTAGATCAAAGAGCCTAGAATACAACCAGGCAATATATAGAAATGCTGATGATTTCTGTAGGTTTGTTTCGTATCTTGCAGGGATGGAATTTGGAACTCAAAACTTTTTTTTTTAATGTTTAAAAAATTGTCTTAACATGTAGTTGGGGAAAAAAAGTATTATTAAAAAAAAAGAATACAGGTAGGCTTTTCCAAAACTTCCATAGAACAGCCAGAAAGTGCTCTCAGTCAATCGATCACTGAAAATACATGTATTAAGCACCTTCAGTATACCAGGCTCCGAAAGCTCCCTGAGAGAAGGGATAGTTTTATTCTTGATGTTTTTATCTTCAGTGCTGGCATACAGCAAGTGTGTAATAAATGCTTCCTGACTGGTTGAGCTATAAAAAAAGACAAAATGAAACAGTCATCCAGGAGTTTACACTCTTATATGCACACAGTTATTCTACATAAAACAGAAGTAAAATAAATGCGGGGTAATTTCCAGGGTGATGAAAGGCACCAGTAGGGGTAAGAGCATCATAAAAGGAGAGCTTGGCTCTCTCTTCCTCCTGGGGTTATTGCTTTGTAGGAAACTCTCAGACCTCTCCATTTAGGAAGAAGTCTGATCTACAATTCCCTGAAGACAGATGCCCAGTCAATGCAAGACACAACTTGGACCTTCTCATTCTGTACTATCCACTCAGCTTTATGAGCCCATGGCTAGGATTTCTAGAGAAATTGCTGCTAAAACATCTGGGCATTTCTCCTCTTTTCCTTGCGAACCTAGCCAAGCTCCTTCAGCCTATTTTCTATAGGTATTTTTACCAGGTGGGAATGATTATGTTAATACCAGCTGGGACAAGAGCTATGCAGCCTTGTCCTGTGCGTGCGTGTGCGTGGATGTGTGTGAAGAGCATGCAGAGCGCTATTCAATAAAATTATAATACATGTGTAAACCTCTTTCTGTATTTACTGGTTTGTTGTAAGCTCCATCTCGAATGGGAAATAGACCATGTCTCCTTTATTGACTAACTAGGACCATGTGTTTTTGCAAGGGCACAGTCATCTGGAGGACTCCACAGCAATTTTCCTGAACCAAATTAATAACAGCATTGCAAACTTATTTCCCCAGTGAAAACTGTTGGCTACTACCTTCATCCATGCAAGCAGCACACTGTCACCTAGAATTCAGGAAATCGCCATGAGACTAATGTCTACACTGCCTGGAGAGAAGAGAAAGAACACCAACCAGAAGTCTTCGAGTCAGAACCCCAGGACAGCTCCAGTTTAAGGGGTTTAGTTTAGGTAAGCAATGCAGTAGTAGTATTAGATCTCTTTTCAGAGAGAGGGAGCGACAGAGAAAGGGAGGGACAGAGAGAGAAAGACAGAGAAAGGGGGAGAAAAGAAGGAGGAGAGAAAGAGAGGGAGAGAGAGAATTTCAGAGACAAGATGGATGGTAATTTATTGTAAAACCTGTCACCACTATCAGGGTTAGCATAATGAAAAGCGGGTGGGCAATCCCTCCTTGCAAGCCTTCTCCCAGGACAAATCCTAGCCTTGTCTGGGTCAGAGGGTGTGGAGATCTCCGGAGGAAATGCTATCTCTCCTCCTTTCACACACCCACTCAGTGAACAGCAGACCTTCCAATACCGTTTCTGGGCTGTGGCTACTGCACTCGTGGCATCGCTAACACAAAAGCGAGGCGGCTAAGTTGGCTTTGTTGCTTGGCGGACAAAAGGAAGGGGGTTAGGCACATTTGTCTTCTGATCCAAATCGCCCTGAAAATCTAGACCCATCAGAGTGCTGACTACGGGGATGCAGGGACGGGAAAGGGGGCAGGCACAGGGGAAAGGGCTGGAGCCTTTCCCCTCAGAGGCAGAGAAACCAGAAGCTGGAGCGACAGATTCCCACCAACCACCTCGTGGTCCAGAAGGATCTCTCCAGCCCTGTATCAGCTCAAGCGTGAGCATCTCCCAGCAGGAGGAGGAGGAAGGAGAACATCCAGGAGGTCTGGGGGCAGGTCCGAAGACCTGGCTTCTCTCGTAGGGAAACAGCTAGCTCTTCAGGTGTCACAGCCCGCAAACAATTCCACGCTCCCTCCGTGTTGCTCTGGGAGTGCCTCTGTCCCTCTGCCGCAGGGGTATATCCTTTCCACATTTTCATGTGACTAGATCAGAGACTCAAGCACCCCCGGGCTTTACCTAGTATGAGAATCCTGGTGTGAAAGGCCCTGCACTGGTGCAGATAGCAGCCCTTTATATGGTGGGACTAGTCTTAGTCTTGAAGCTGGAAGGAATGTCAGAGGCCATTTGAGTGAAGCCTTTAATGTCATTAGATGAGGACGCTGCATCGCAGGGAGATTCTGTGTCAGAGGAAATACCATGTGCGTTGGAGTCAAAAGCCCTGGGTTCAAATCCCACATCTGACCTTTACTGCTGATGTAACTGTGAGCCAGGCACTCACCCTCTCTGCTCTCCCTTCCCCATTTGTAAAATGAGAGGCCTCTGAAGTCCCTTCCAGTTCTGTGGCACTGAAGGACTGATCCAAGGTCACTAAGGTTGTGACAGGGCTAGGATCTGAATCCAGGACTCAGTGTTCTTTCCTCTGTAACACGTTACCAGTCTTATTAGAGACTCAGAGTCATGATTGAATCAAGATTCTTGAAGCTAGCATGTGTCCAAAGTGAGTAATGAACCTTTATCTTCCTCTATCACACTGCCTCCTTGGGCACAGTGGTAAGAGTGTTAGCCCTGGAGTCTAAGGACCTGAGTTCAGATTCTGCCTGTGTGACCTTGGATGGGTCCCTTAACATCATAGATGGTGTGCTGGAAAGGGTCTCAGAGGCCTTCATTTAGAAAATGAGAATATCAGGGGCCAGTAAGGTTGAATGACTCCCTTGTGCAAGTCATGTCCAAGCAAACATCAGTGGTGGGACTGGAACCCAGGCCCTCTGATTGCCCACCTGACCATAATGGCCACTCTGGGCCTCAGTTTCTCCAACTGTAAAATAAAGGAGTTGGACTAAACCAGCTCCCCTCCATCTCTGAATCCATGTTTCTACGAGCTCAGAAATGCACCTCTACGGAGCTGGTTAAAATACTGGTATTTCCTTTAAAGACAGCTGGAAAGCTTCCAATTGTTTACAGAAGGCAGTAAAAATGTGTGAGATATAGCTCTCATTTGGGGATTTCAGTCCCATTTAGTAATCCCAATTAAAACATGCTCTTCATTCCACAGCATGCCATCTCTGTCCATGAAAATCTTCCTTCTGCTGTTTCCTGATATAACTTCTTTTTTAAATGACAGCTCGATTCACAGAAGGAATCTCCATCCTCCTGCTGGGGTCAGCAGCCACAAAAGGGTTAAGGGCCCATCCAGCAGATAAACTTTTGCAGGTCTCCATCTGAAAGTTATAACATAACCTTTTATTCTGTGTGCCATTGGTACGCAAGATTTTTTCAAGGCAGGATTCTCGAAACTGCAAGATGTTAACCAGATGTACAGTGGAGTCTTCCAGGTTCAGACCAGGAGGAGCCTGCTTTTAGTCTGTGTGTTGTAGCCTAGCTTTTTTTTTTTTTTTTTTTTAACTTTATCAAATCTTCTGCTTTGGAGCCATCTTTTGCTAAAGTGTGTGTGTGTGTGTGTGTGTGTGTGTGTGTGTGTGTGTGTGTGTTTAGCCACATAGCTAGTGGAAGTACCAGGTCCTCAAATACTGTTCTTTTCCAAAGTCAATGTGGGATATTAATTTAAACTGTGCTATTTAAGAATGCATTTCAGGCAGGGGAAATCTCCCTCTGTCTCCCAGAACAGGTGTTGGCAATCCAGTCCCAGATGCTTAGATGTGTAAACAGCCACGGAAAAACTGGAGAAAAGGGTAGAGATGGAAAAAGAGGGAAGGTGTAGATAAAAGCCAACCCCAGGAAACCTCCATCCTCACCCTCCTTTCACTGAGACGCCATTCTAAATGGCAGGCTCCACTTTCCCCACCAGTGGGCTCCTCATATGGTCCACTTTTTATCAGTCTCAGAAAGGCCTGGCTTTATCCTGGGAGGCATCTCCGGAGCGGGAGGGTCCCTCAGAGATCATCTATTCCAACACCCTGGTTTTACAGGTGAGGAATCTGAGACCCAAGAAAGGTAGGCTCATAGAATTACAGGATCAGACTTGGAAGGGACCTCATTGGTCAACTAATCTAACTTCTTCCTTTTATAGATAATGGAAAAGAGACCCAAGAGGCTGCAACTTGGGTAGTATCAGGGACGGAATTTGAACCCAGGGACTATAACTCCATAGTCAAGTGTTCACCCACATGCACAGTGCCCGAAACATAACGAGGGCTTAATAAACGCTCATTAACGTGACTGAAGGACTTTCGACTGAAGACACTTACTGGCTGTGTGACCCTAACAACTAGCTGGAGCCTCTCTGAGCCTCAGCTTACTTCACTGTGAAATGGGGATAACGAATAGTACCACCTTCATAGGTCACTGGGAGGACCAAATGAGACAGTGGATGTCCAGTGCTTTGCAAGTGTCAAAAGTGTTCTACAAAGGGCACCGACATGCTGCAGTGGATGGAACCCTGGACCTGGAGGCAGAAAGTCCTGAGTTCAAATCTGGTCTCAGATTCTTAGCAGTTGAGTGACTCTGGGAAAGTCACTGAGCCCTATCTGCCTCAGTTTCCTCATCTGTAAAATGAGCTAGAGAAGGAAATGGCAAACCACGCCAGTGTCTTTGCCAAGAAAACCCCAAATGGGGTCACAACAGGTCGAACATGACTGAAACAAATGAACAAAACAAAGGGCTTTAGAAATGGGAATTATTTTTATTATTATTTTCATTTTTACGGTCACTCTAATTGTTATATCTCAAAACTTACTTTATAAATGTAAAAATATCTCCATAGCCGGGCCTCTGCATCTAATTCCTCCCTGCAGGCCAGCTCCTGGTCCAGTCTCAGACAAGACTCTGGCACGGACACAGCCAGAGTCCACCGGCTGGATGGCCTGGTGCGATTGGGAACTCTTGGTGAGCAGCATGAACCGGGCCATCGATCAGCCTGACATGCCTGCAGCCCCAGTTGCATCAGAAATGCATTTCTTGCTTCAGCAGCAGCCCTGCAATTCAAAAGCCCGTCATGCCCCCTGCTCCCTCTCCCCATCAGCTTGTCACTTGAGGCATCCAAACATGCAGCTCTCATGCTGCTGAGTGGTGTTTATAAATGTTTTCTCCTTCCGAGTTTGGCTCTGCGCCTGCTGGCCTCATGCTGGCAGAGCTCTCTGTCGTGTCTCATGTGCAACAGGGCCATGGGCTCAGGCCTTCGCAGGCTGGGGCACCTTCCTGTGAATCTTCTCTGCGACTATACCAATCTGCCAAGCACTTGATAACCAGGGCCACGCCTGTTGACTTTCCAAGTCTCAGGACCCACCACCCTACCGACTCCCTCTGTAGCCATTCCAGACAGAAAATATGGGATGTTGTTAGAGGGTGACCTGGGGTGAGAAAGGCGGTATAAGGCAGGGGGTCATGAGAACAAAAGCTGAGCCCCCAGCCTTGCTCCTTTCAATTCGATTTCCATTCAGCAAACCTCTACTGTGCTGCTATTATACACCAGGCACCATGCCAGGCACTGGGACCCTGCACCAGGCTCCACAGGACGCTCTAAGTCAAACTTGCAACATCACTCCATATGGGTCATAGGAGAAGGAGGATGTGGTAGTCCCCAAAATCTTCTCCAGGGGCGCCAAAGAGAGCCTTGGTGCCTTCCCCTCCTAGGGGTTCCCTCCTCTTGCCTCTTGATAAGGGTTGAGCCTCAACGGCAAAGCTTAACTGACCTCATAGAAAAGGAGACTGAGGGTGGGGAAGGGTAGCAGTGGGCTGGGAGGAACTGGAGGTTTAAGGGGTGAGGATTGTTTTCAAAGCTTATCATCACTTACTGTTTTTAGATTTCTCTATTGATTATTTTCTCTGATAAGGAAAAAATACTAAAAAGCAGGAACAATAATCTAATTAGTGATGTTAAAACCCCACAATACAATACTCCTTCTGCCCTACTGTGTTGAGATCCATTAAGGAAATCCATTTAACACAAATAGCTCATGGTAATTTAGCGCAGGATGTATAATTTCTTAAAAAAGAACATGCCTTATTTTCAAAGAACCCAAAAAGAACCCCTCAGTTCCCTGGCTTATAATACAATTAAATGCCTCAGAATTAACCCCAGGTTTCCTACCTTTCCAATGTGCTGTGTCTCCTTCTGGACCCCAACCAGCCCTATCTGGCAGCTTCCTGTCCAGGTTTTGGTGGATCGGAAGGAGGATTTCTTGGTCATTTGAATTCTCTTAAATTCAACATTCTCAAACGAAGACCTGAGTTCCGAGGCTGATGCACTTACATTTTAACAAGACAGATCTTATAACTAAAGTTTAGAATCAATTACCCACTCAGAATTCTGTAACCACAGATTT
Organism: Pseudochirops corinnae; assembly: GCA_028646515.1. Lineage (NCBI taxonomy): Eukaryota > Metazoa > Chordata > Mammalia > Diprotodontia > Pseudocheiridae > Pseudochirops > Pseudochirops corinnae. The sequence continues at coordinate 6,212,463 of CM053590.1, read as the reverse complement.
TTTAAAATGCATTATTTAGTCAAGGAAGTTGTCAAGCCTGAGATTTTTATGCATATTCCTATTTTTCATTGCTTACCCTGAATAATGGTATGTTTTTTATACGACCTGCTACATATTAAGTATCCAACTCAAAACCCAAATTATGGAGGAAATAAAGGCGGGGACCTGAGGGGTGAAAACAAAAGCTAACGTACAAAGCTTCATTCACGGCATTCAGTTGGTGTTAGAAAGAACTCTGGGAATACAGAGCCAACCTGTGACTCTACTTTGCCAGCTGTGCCCTTCTAGGACTGCCCAGGGGTACAGGGGTCAGAGGCCTGATCAGAAGCTGGCATTTCTCAACTCCAAGGCCAGCCCTGTCTGCACGAGGTCACACTGCCTCAAAAATACTTCTCCATTATGGGCTCAGCAGATACTCCTCTACGACCAAAAGGAAGAGCAGCCTTCCATCTCAAATGAGGGTGGCCTTCCCCTCCACAGCTTCAAGGGCCAGATCCCAGATATAGGCTCAAGAAGGACTGAGGCTGACGGGAAGCTGGAATGTCAAAAGAATGATGGAATCTACATTCATCTTCTCCCCACGGGGACAGAGATCAACAACCTACTCTATCACGGCAGTTCTCGAAGTGCGGTCTAGGAACCCCATTTTAGGGGTCTATGAGGGCAAAACTATTTTCATAATAATGCTCAGATGTTTTCATTTCTAATGTGGCAGACAACACATGAACAAAAGTCTCTTTTATGTCTGTATCCAAGGCACGGCACCTGGCACATAGATGACCCTTGGCAAATGTGCTCTGATTCATTAAACAATTCCTACGTACAAAGCACTGATCTCAGAACTAGAGACACAAAGACAGAAACGAAACCACCCCTGTCCTCAGGAGGCTTCTCTTCTACTGGGGGGACACCAACACGGAGATAGCTTAGTCAATCCAGGATGGCTTGAAGAGCGGAAGAGATCTGCTGGGGGAGCAGGAAGGGCTTTGGGTAGCAGGTGCCAGGGGGCAGCTTAGCCTTGAAGGAAGGAAGCCAAGGGGCCAAGGGGAGGAGGGAGGGTGTCCCAAGTGTGGGGGCCACCTGTGTCAGCTCTTTCATCGCCTTCACAGAGAAGTTTTCAGAGGTCAATGTCTTGTCCTCATCAAGGACGCTTACAGGAGCGGTTCTCATGATCACCTTATAGATCTTGGCCTTCCATAGCTCATAGCCATTTTGATTCTTTCATTTCCAGTCCAAAGGCAGGAACAGCATCCACACTGAGGATTCACTTTCCCTAGGTCACTGCTGTCCATCCGCCCAACATAACAGTCCTAGACCATCTTTGAGCCTTCTCTTTTCACCATTAAAGCATAAAAACCGTTTGAAAAAACTTTGCCCGTGTACATCTCACCAGCCTCGGCTCCCTCTGAGGTCAAGGACTCCCGCCCCTTCTCCCTGGGAAAGCCCTGCTCTTCTGCTCAGGCTTTATTACCTGTCTTCCTGTGCTCTTACATCAGTCAGTGAATTCCCTGGGAGTGTGCACTTGTGTCCTTTCAAAACAGTCTCTTCATCAAATTTATTTCTGTCTTTGCTTTCAGGATTTCGTTTTTGAGGGCAACCCATCTATCCTGGATTGACTTTTCCTAGAGAATTGGAGGCCATGGGATGCTATTCATCTTTCTTCTGAACTCTTGGAAATCTGTTCTCCCAAAGTCTGGAGAGCAGTCAGCCCATGTCCTGATTTCCCCTCCTCTATCACCAATTCCAAGCATCCACTAACTTCCTGGCTCCCAAGGTTCCCATCAGAAAACTGCTTCTCCTTGTTGGGCAAAATAAAGTCCACAGAAGCCACCCCCAAAGTAGCTCAAAGTCCACCACTCCCTCAACCTTTTGAAGGATGAAATTAGCTTCAAGGAAAGCCAAGAATTCACCGGCTGCTCTGCTTTCGGCACAAGGAGAGTTCCAGCAGATGTTCAGATAGTCGGAACTCTCTACCCAACCAGATTGTACCTCCATGAGCAGGCTTGCGCTCTTCTCCCTGAGCTCCTTACCCATTTCCTCCCTCTGCACAAGCGGTCTGTAGCAGATTCCCATGATAATATTGCTTCTCTTTCTTCCTACACCATCATCTCTAAGATCCATTCCAGTCACAAATCCAGCAGTTCATAAGATTAATTGGCAGCGTGGGGTTGTGGATGAGGCATTGAACAGTGAGCCAGGTGGCCCTGGGTTCAACTCGAATCCTCCCTCAGACATTTAGTCAGCATGAGACCCCAGGGAAATCACTTAACTTCTATGGGGGCCTCAGTTGCCCTCATCTGTGAAATTACAAGGTTGGACTCACCAGCCTTTAAAGTCTTTCCCACCTCCAAATCTCTCATCCTATGCTCCTCCTTGTGGAATATATGGAGGCTGCATAGTATAAAGGGAAAAGAAAACTATGAACTGTGAGTTAGGCATTAACTCCCAGAGTTATCTTTACCAGTGGGTAAAGATTTATTAAGCACTCACTGGCATTCCATAGGTGTGGGTTCTAGTTTTCATTCTGCCACTAAGTATCTGAATGTCAGCTTTTAACACAAAATTAACCCACGATAAATGTTGGCTTGATGATTAATCTAACTGAGCCTCAGCACCTCCATTCATTATAGATCAAAAAGAAGGAGCTGGGGCAGATTTCCAAGTCCCTTCCCAAAATGCCCAGGCATCTGCCCTCTCAAGGGAAGACGCAGAAGTCGAGCCATTTCCTCATGAGAAGAGCATTACTCATTCCTCCATCTAAAGCATCAGTGAATTTATATACATTTATTAAGTGCCAGCTGTGTACCAGGCAGCATGCTAGGTGACGAGGAGATGGGAAGGGCTTTCTAAGAGTCCCACAGCTTTCCTGATGCTGAAAATCTATTTGGAAAGGTCAGAGCTACAGATCTAAAAAGAGGACTGGTCATGATGAGTCATCTGTGAGCCAGAGGAGTGGGCGCAGAGGGTAGAGGACCTGGATTTGGATCATGGCTCTTCCCCACTGGCTCATGACCCTGGGTGCCCTCTGGGGGCCACAGCCCGTGACTGCTGTAATCACATGAGGGCTATAGACAGTAAGAGCCAGGGGGGGCAACTGCTGAGAGTTGGGGTGGTCAAGGATGGCTTTGTGGAGGCAGGACGGGCCCCAAGGAAGAGTGAGACAATATCCGTAAAGCATTCAGCACAATGACTGGTGTGCAGTAGGCATTTAATTAATGCTCATAAAAGAAAAGTATTCCAACAGCCAGCAACTAACTGTTTGGAAGGTTTCCTCCCTGTGACTCTATAAGCCCTGCCCATGAGGGGGCTGAGAGTCAGAGCCGATGCCACTTGCCAAGGCCACATTAGGTAGTGGATAGAGGGAGGGAGGGAATCAACATTTATACGGCACCTACTATGCACCAGGCAGCATGCTAAGTTAGGCTTTACAGATGTGAGCTCACTTGATCCTGGAAGGCAGGTGCTGTTCTATTCTCCCCATTTCACAACTGAGCAAACTGAGGCAAGCAGAGGCTACGTGACTTGCCCAGGATCACACAACTAGTTATTGTCTGAAACTATATTTGAACTAGGGTCTTCCTGACTCCCAGCTCAGAGTTCTTATTCCCTGCAACACCTAGATGTCTCTGGACCTGGAATCAGTAAGGCCCCAGTTCAAATTCTGGCTCAGATACTTAGGTCACTAACTCTTCCAGCCTCAGTTTCCTTATCTGTAAAATGAGTAATAGGACCTGCCTCCCAGAGTTATCTTGAGGATCAAAAGAGAACACTCTTGGAGCACTCCGTAAGCCCAAAAGGGTTTATACTATGTCATGTTGTTTTTGCCACAGCCAGGAAACGTAGGGGCCAGGCATGGGCAGTCAGTCACCCAGCCCATTCCCCCCCTTTAACAATGAGGACCCTGTGGGAGGCGGCAGAAAGCGTGGGAAGCTGCATTCGAATGCAGGCCTTGCGGCTTCCAGCTCCAGCCTCCCTTCCCCTCTGCCAACCGGGCACCTTTAAGGCCCTAGCGAGGAATCTGCTGCTCAGTTAGCCCTCCTGCTCCCTCCCGGAACCATCTGTTTCCAATGCCAGGCTCCCTTAAGCCCTTCATTTCTGAGCATCTGACATTTTTGAGCATGAATCACCCAGTGAACACAGAAAATGGCTGACCTTGTTTGGGGCACATTTTGTCACCCGGTGGATCTGGGAGAGGATTAAATCCACCCCCCACCCCCCCCCGGGGAAGGCAGTCAAACAGAGCCCGCCTGCCCTCCTGAGTGACACCGCCCGAAATAGAAATCATTTCAAACAGCTCTCACACCTTTTCTGAATTTCCTGCGCTGTGAATGACAGCAGGGTCCCCCTTTCCACACTCCCTCCCAGTCAACGTAGACAGAAATTAACGATCCCCACATGCTCTGATTTGGTCGGTGTTTACTTTCCCATCAGTCATCAAAAATGGGACACGGGGAAAGGGATGGGTCCTTCTGTGTTGGAGATGGAGAGCAGGGGAGAGTCGGGGAAGGAAACGCGAACGCGCCGCGGCGGGCGCTGCCAAATTGGGAACTGTTTGAAAGAGCCTGGTGCCACCAAGCAGCGCTCAGAGACCCATCAATCTGCAGCTCTTTTTATAAACTAACCTGCGAGGGAGGAGCGGGCCGCCACACAGCCCCTTCGCACAGTTGCTGCCTTTGATTTGACAAAGAATTTCAAACTCTAACTAATCACACACTCCCTTTTGGCAGCGCCAGGCAAAGAATGTTTAGATCCCAGAGACGCAGAAGAATGTGAGGGAAAGGTCCAAGAACTTGAAACTTCAGCCCGGGAAGCTCAAAGCCACATTGCTGGGAGGGCGCCCAGTCTGTTTGTTTCCAAGCGATGCCATTTGCAACTCGAGCTAATGGGGGGGGGGGGGGGGG
>CM053590.1:6181074-6207062 GCA_028646515.1 Pseudochirops corinnae | reverse complement strand
TGTAGAAGCTCTCAGAGAGAGAAATTGAATATAACGTGGGACCTCAGTAAGAGAGAGGTTCACCCATTTCTCTGAAATTGTCCTTTCCTCCCATTGGATTCTGGGCCTCGGCTTTGTGAGGAGTGAACCTTTCCGGTGACCAAGGGTAGGTGGCCACAAGTTGGATGAGGCTGCAGAATCATCCAGACACATTTGAGTCAGGGATGAGGCATCAGTTGGAGAGAGTGACAGTGGAGGAGGGCCCCATTGGAATTCCCTCCCTGAATGACCTCAGGTGTGTCCCAGCCTTCCTGGACCTCAGTGTTCTCATCTGTGGAATGGGGTCATTGGGCTGGTTCTAGTACTTACAGCATCACATCAGTGATGCTGTGATTGAATGGATGGGTTTGATGTTTGTGGCCTCACTAATTCACATGGAAATGTGTGATGGGGACAGGGTCAGGTACTGGAATTTCACTGGCACAGAGTCTTCTGGGTAAGAAATGCCTTTGACAAGTTCCCTTCTTTGGCATTTTTATAGTCCCAGAGAGCTACCTAGAGAGCATGAAGAGTGAATGACTTACCCAGGGCCACACAGCCTTTATGGGTCTGAGGTGAAACTTATCTGGGAACTCTCCTTTGGTCTAGGATGGTGCTCTCTGCACAGAGCCCTGTTGCCTCCCACAAACAGTGTAAGGACATCATAGATAATGCTCTTGTAGCATTTCAAAGCTGCTCACAGAGCGCCTTGTCTCATTGGGTTCTTGCTCCAGGCTTGGGAGGGAAATACTATCACTAGTCTCACTTTCTAGGGGAGGAAACTGAGGCTGGAGACGCTTGTGCCCAGCCCAGGGCAGCACAGCTCCTGAGTGGAACACTGTCCTCCTTGGGTGGTGTGTCCTGGCCAGCCTCTGTCCTATCACCCAGAAGGGCTCCGTTGTTGGAGGGAGCCCTCTCCTTTGAGCTGGAGGGACTAGAAAAGTGACAAACCTGACAGAAGTCTAAAAAAGAAACTTTCTGATGGACACAACATACATGCATGCATATGTATGCATACATATGTACATGCATATGTACATACATATGCATGTATAGATATGCATATATATGCATGTATATGAAACCCAAGAAAAGCGAGGACATGGGAAGAGAGCCCCCAGCTGCCCTGGATGGTTTCAAGTCCCAAGGCCCGCGTGAACTCCACGCAGAGATCCTGAAAGATTCACGGCTCTTTGCAAGATCATGGGGCGCCAGAGAATGGTGGCCACAGATCTGTTTTCATGATAAAGGAAGAGCGTTCCATGAGCCGAGGCCATGACAGAGAGCTTGACTTTGACACACGATAAAAAAGGTGAAAGGCAGGCAGTGGTTATCCAAAGCCATCAGAGGTTCCTCAAGACCAAGTGGCCCGAGCTAAACATGCTTCCTCTTTTTTTACAGGGTAGCTAGAATGGGAGACCAGTGAATGGTTGTGGAACATAGTATGGCAGTTATTGACCCAGTGGATATAGTAATAAACCTGGAGTCAGAAAGATGAGCTCAAATCTGGCTTCAGGTATGCAATAGCTACATAAATCTGGGCAAATTAATTTCTGCCTCAGTTTCCTCAAGCATAACATTGGAATATGAAGAGCACCTGCCTCACTGGGCTGTTGGGAGGGTCAGGACATGATATTTGTAGAAAGTGCTGAGCATGGTGCCGGGAACGTGGTAGGTACTTATTTCTGTCTCTTTCCTTCTCTTCTACCCCTTCCTTTTGCTTTGCATACCTATATTTCAGGGGGAAATGCACTTGACAAAGTCTTTCATGCTATTCTTGCAGACAGCATAGAGTAATGGCTCTTTATCTCTTTTGTGTCCTGAATCTGTTAGGCAGTTGGTCTGGGTACAGCCTCGGGATTCCTTCTTAGCATCATGTTTTCAGATACATGAAATAAAATACACAGAATTGCAAAGGGAACTGATTTATAGTGGAATGTGATCAAAGTACAGGAATGTTGGGGAAAAAAAGTCCACAGAGCCCTGGTTAAGAGCCCTGATCTGGAGCGATGCAGCCTACATTGGCCTTTGGGTCATATTTAGGATCGTTGAATGGAAGGACCTCATGAAGAGTCAGAATGGGGCAATGCCATGGTGCAGGATGATCTGCAGTGACCTGCCCTTGGGGCGTCTCTTTTCCTTTGTGCTGTTCATTTTTGTCAGTGACTTGGATAAAGATATTGAAGGCATATTCATTGGCATTGCCCGTGACAGGGGGTTGGGAGGGGTAACTCACATGCAAGATGATAGAACCTAGACCAAAAAAAAAAAAAAAAAAGATCTTGACACATCTGAATGATGGGCCTTCTCTATACTTACAATTATACTTAAAATAGGCGAGATAAAGGGAAATTTTAAGAGGGTCCTTCTCCTCTGGGAGGTGATAAAACATCCAGTCTGGGGGGGTGAGGGAGGCTAACTTCTAATATCTAGACAATTCTAGACAGCATGGAAGATGCTGTGATTAATGGAGACAGACTATTAATTAGCATTTCAAGAGCTCAGGGAAGAACCAGATTCAGTAGGAAGATGACTAGGAAAGTCAGATCAGTTCTAACCCCAATATCTCCATAGCACTTGTGGTATCTACATTTTCACTTGTTAGAGGCAACAAGACACCACAGAGGTGTCTGGGTGGCCAATGGAATCAGAAAGACCTGAGTTTAAACCCTGTTTCAGATACTAATTGTGTCACCCAAGGCAAGTCACAATCTCTCAGCCTCAGTTTCCTCATCTGTAAAAAAGGAATAATAGTTGTGTCCAAGTGTAAAGATCAAAGGGGAGATTGGTCAGCTTAAAGCTCCATGTACATGTTAACTACAGCAGCAACAACAATCCTAAAAATTGTGGTTCTTCAGGAGCATGCTTCCTATAAATTCAGAGAGATGCCTGGGTGCTCTCATTTTCCTTGTATTCATACACATAAAATTGAATGTTGGGTGTTTTGAATGTGAGAGGTCATCCAGGCAAGTCTTCCTCTTGAGACAGAAAATCCTTCTACACCATTCTTGACTGCCTCCATTGATGGGCAGACCATGATTAAAGAAGAAAATTGCTTCCAAATTGGCCAGTCCTGGGCAGAATTTGCCACAATTGGCCTCCCCTGATTTCTACTCATTGGTCCCACTTTAGTGGGCTTGAGCAACTTAGAAAAAAGTATAATAATACCTCCTCAAGTGACAACCCATCAAATATTGGATGACTCCTTATCATTGCCTCTCCTTCCTCTTTCCTTCTTGAACTAGAATTTCCATTTTACATATGACAGGACATGATGTGCTTATCAGATCCTTTCCTCATACAGTGGCCTCCTCTGGATAGAAAATCTATTAGCAACTCTCTAGTTTGTGAGTATCCTCCTTAAAATGTGGTTCCCAGCAGCAAACTCCCTGAAATGTCAGCTCACATATAATGCACATAGTGTGTTAAGCTGGACAAGGACAATCAACATCTTTTGGACAATGTTACTTAGAGCTTAAAATCCTGGACCTGGTGGGTCCTGAGTGATCTACATCTGACTTGCTAATGTGCATTTGAATGTTAGGCTGTTTATTTCCTCCTCTTTACCTCCTCCATTCCACTCCAGGTTGTTCTTCCTTTTACCAGCCCCTCTGTCTGGACAGCAGCCAAGCTACCCTGGGTCAATGGTACCATCTGGTGGTCAGTACAGGAAACTGTCTGGCCTCACCAGCTTGCCTTCCTTGTCTCTTGGATTAGATGGATTAGAGAGGCAGTGTGTGCCTTTTCTCCCAGCTCACGCTGCTTCTTCTGTCTTTAAAGTATTGCCTACTAGTGAATTCTACCTCAAGTAATGTTTTCCACAGGCTAATGAGATCTCAGGCTACATGATAAGAGATATCACGTCCCATAACTAGAAAAATTACAAATACTGGTCCTCTGTACTCAGCTTCTTTATAGGACTTCAGGTACAGGTTAGGCAAAAACAGGGATAGTGTATTTAGATCTAGGCACATTATGGGAAGGGTGTTGATGACTTGGAGTGTGTCTAGAGGAGGGCAACCAGAATGGGGGAGAGTCAAAAGTTCATTTTATAAATTCACTTCAAGAAAGTAGAGATGTTCAGATTTGAGAAGAGATGACTTCTAGGGGATGTGACCATGGTTTTCAAATACTGAAGGGCTGCTAGTGGAAGAAATATTCACCTTGCTCTGCATTGTACATATCTCACTCATTCATCTAACAGTCATTTATAAAATAGCTATTATGTGTAAAGCATTATGCTAGGAGCTAAGGATATAAAAGGAAAAAGAGACCAGTTCCTGCTATCAAGGAGCCTTTTTACTAAACTGAAGACAAAAAAATTAATTTCTGTCTATCTGTCTATCTGTCTGTCCATTCATCTATCTGTCTGTGTTTGTCTGTCTGCCTCTGTCTCTGTCTCTCCCTCCATCCATCCGTTTATTCATCCATCCATCCATCCATCCATCCATCCTTCCCTCCATCCATCTATCCACATATATGTATAAAGTTATATATGTGTGTATATGTATTTATATGCATATATACATATATTAAAATGAAGTAGTTTCAGGAGTGGGGAGCACTGAGGATTGGGGTAAGTGGGGAAGAAATGCTTTTGGGCAGTAAGGTCACTTGTCCGCAGAGAGCAGACCAGGAGCAGTAGGGGAAGTTATAAAATGAATTCAGGCTAGCTGTTAGGAAAAACTTGCTAACCTGAGAGCTTTTTGGAGAGGAATGGGGTGTGTCAGGAGGTAGCAAGTTTTGAATTCTCCCAACAAAAGCTGGATGACAAATTAGTAGGTTTAAACAGAAGGAATTCCCGTTTGAGTAAAGGTTGGACCAGAGAGCCACTAGGGACCCTTCCAACTCTTAAGATTCTCTAAGTGAATTCCCAGTTCAATCCAGTGGCAGTCAGGGTCCAAGTCAGGCTCTGCTGATTTACCTGTAATTAGCACAATTGAATACCTAAGCATTTTCCAGCCATGGCAGGCCTCAGGAATGATCAGAGGTAAAATAAGGCAGCCAACCTTCCAGGTTTTTGCCTGTTTCCTCTCGAACCCCAGCTAAAACATTCCAGCCCCTTAATGCCTCCATCTTGTTTTTAAAGAGCTGGAGAAACAAGTCCACTATTTCTTGTAGTAACTTACTCCAGATTAGTCTATTTCTTGTTGAGGAATTCTTTCTTATTTAAGGAAACCAAAACCCAATCCAACATAAGCAGGTATAACAGTTGTACAGAATCTTGGCAAAGTTGTAAAATAAAATGGTTCTCATAGATTGGGGCCAAGGATGGTCTCTGGTAACTTGCTTTCCAGTGTTTTCCTGGGCTGTCTTCTCCTGCCATCTTGAATTTGCCACGCTTTTACTCCAGGGAATGGTTGTAGGGTTGGTTCACAATCTCAGATCTCAGCTACTTGCCCAAGTGGGGATTCCATTGCAGGCATGCCCTAAGAGGTTGCCTGCATTTGAGGGATTCCCACCAGGATTCAGAGGAGGTAGAACAAATCCCAAGTATGCAGTCAGTGGGGCTGACCCAGGTTCTTCTTTGCCCCAGATTTCTACAGGCATCTTGGCCACATCTAACACTGTAGATGCCCATCTCGTATTTGCTTAGTAGGTTCTCAAATGACCCTTTGTCTAATAATTCAGTCTAGCCAACACACTGAGAACAGGGAGCATTTGTTATAGGCCTTGGTAGGACATTGACTCTCCAAGTCTCTGTTGAGCATTTCTCATCTATAAGTAAACTATTGATCTGATTCAGGAACCCACCGATAACCAAGCGGCATCAGAAAGCATCCATTCTGACATCATCACACTTCAGCACTTAGCATGGTCAAAACCTTCTATAGTCCATTTTGTTATGTTTGCATATATACACATACATACACACATATATACATATACAACCACCTGGTCATTTGCTCAATCTGTTCCCCTTGCTTCTAATATAATCTTCTTTACTTCTAGTATTTTCAGTCCTTAACTTTTTCACAGTTCAGCTCAAGCACTGTCTCAGTCTGGTCAGATTCCTGTAATGAATTTTCTCTCCCTCCCCAGATGATCAGATATCCACCCATCAGTTTCCATTCTGTATCCCCCAAAGAATGCAAACTCTTGGAGAGCTTTTGTTTTATTTTCTCTTTGTATCCCTGGCACCTGGTCGAGTTCCTTCTATATAGGAGGAGCTTAAGGAATTTCACTGGATGTTAAACACTGCCCTTCTCTATACTGTTGGCAGGATTGTGCTTCCAACAGATCTAGAAATAGATGTTTCTCTGCCTATAGCAACAGTGATTTTTTGTATTTTGCAATCTCTGCCATGCCTATACATAATGGTTGGGGTTATTTTTTTCTACCACAGTTTATAACTCTCTCTTCTTGGGTAGGGTTGAGATATTTCTTGTATAAAAACCTTAGCTGATTCACCCCCTGATGATCTCTCTGTGGAGATGCCTTCACCCTGTGGCCCACTCTGCTGATTGGTGAGTCCCTGACCTGGATCACCATTGCATGCATGTCACCTCTAGATGTATTCCTCAGTCTGCACTTTCCTACCTCTTCTCAAGCACCCTTGTCCCCATGGGACTACCTCTTCCTTTCCTGGATACTCAACAGATTCCTTTTATGTATGATCTTTCCTTGTTAGAAGTTCCTTGACAGTATAAAATGAAGTTTTTTGGTTTCTTTGTATACCTAGAATTTAGCATCGTGTCTCTCACATAGAAAATGTTCAATAAATACTGTATCTTAGCTATAATGCAGAATGGCTAGAGTAGAAGTGACAACTTTAGAATTGAGTAGCAATTGCAATCAGAAGTCAATTCAATCCATCCAATTAAATAAGGACTTTACTATGCTACTAATACTACTGTGCTAATTGGGTTGGAATATTTGCCTTCATTGTGACAATATTAATTCTGTTAGCACAGGGAGTTAGCCACAGCATTATTGTACCCCACTGGGCCCTGAAGTGTGACCTGAGATCCTTGAAGATAGTGTCCATGGGGACATAAGCTCTGGCAGGTTCTGCCAGGCTGGAAAGGCTTCTGGTGTGGATCCAGTGGCAGACTTGCTGTCTCTAGTCTGAGAAGTGATCTAGTTAAGTTTGCAAAGGTTCATCACCAGGTTAGTCACAATCACTGCAAGAGCTGTCTTCCAAATAACAGAGCAGTTGTGATCTATATTGTAAGAGGCAATGACTGTACCAATGAAGTCACAGGTCCTAGAAGTTGTGCATTACATGTATATAACCACAAGGTGGTGCTGCTGACCACTAACCTGATCCTATTTACCAAAAAAACCAGGACCCAGGAAGTGTCATAAACACCTTGGTAGTTGTGTTTTACCCACATCAGTAGGAGCTCTGAGTAAGTGCCAACTTTTTCATGGTTCAAGAGAACTGGACACCTTTTCCCAACAGCTCTATTTCTTTCTTGTTGATTTTGCTTGTCTTTTAACCTAAAGGGTGAAGACTTACCAAATCAGAATAGTAGCAATGTGGATGATATTCTAGGGAAATCCTGACTCTTTCCCCAAACTATTGTATCATATAGTTATAATAGTCTCTTATCATGTGACCAGGCCATAATGGATAGACATTCAGGCAGATGAACAAGTGTGTTAATTATATATGCTTTCTTTATTCAAAAGCATAAAATCAATAAAAAAGAATATAATTCCAATAGAATATAAACTCATTGAAGGCAGGGGTTGTTTTTTCTTTTGTATTATCTTCTGAAAGGTGACCATAGTGGCTGACATACAGTGAATACTTTATAAATACATGTTGAGGGGTGGCTAAGTGGTGCAGTGAATAGAGCACCAGCCCTGGAGTCAGGAGGACCTGAGTTCAAATCCGGCCTCAGACACTAAACACAAAACTAGCTATGTGATCTTGGGCAAGTCACTTAACCCCAATTGCCCCTCCAAAAAAAAAAGCAATAAATAAACAAATAAATTTCATCTGTTTCTCTTTAAAAAAATGAACACTTGTTGAGTCAAACATTCCTGCATGCCTGTACTTGAATCTTTTTCCAAAATCTAACTGTATACAGCCCAGGTATTTTAGAAAGACACCATGAAGATGTCTAAGACCCATTATTTTCTGGAGAATGTCTCTTGGTCATATAGTTGTACCGTTTTTTTCCTATAGAGTTTGAATGTTGTGCCACCAAATAGTCAAGATGCACATTTTTTCTTCAGGTCCAGCCTCCCAGTTTTACTGTTGCAGTGGGGACATGCAGGCTTCACATCCACTCAACAAACGCTTATTAAGTACCTTCTACGCCCAAAGTACTGTGTTGTCCTTAGTTGCCTGCCCTATCCAGCACTGTCTTATTCTAAATATGTTACCATCTTGTGATGAAAAATTGACAGGAAGATGGGTGGTAGCTGGGAAGGAAATATTTTCTGACAGAAGCATTCTCAGTCCAGCTTTAATATTTGATGTTCTCCCAATACAGATTCTATTTCTCTCAGTGAAGCAAGGGTGATTTTTCTACGTGATACTTATGATCAATTTTTAAATCACTCTTAAATTGGATTGTTTATAAACAAGATTTGGTATTTAAATAACGTTAAAAAAAAACTCCAGATAAATCATTATTTTAAAGTTGGTCAAATAAATCCTGAAGTACAGGATTGTACTCGTTCGAGCAGTTAGCAATATTAGATAGTTTTAAATCTCTCCATGATTCCCTGTGGAGAGGTGATGGCAAGACATGGACAAGAATGGTAAAAATTTAGGCATGGATTGGGTGTCACCTGTGTCAGCCGGCGATGTAGCAAATCCCTTAAAGTGTACTGTTAGTCAGTCATTGTGCATTTATTAGATGCTTACTGTGTGCTGAGAATTTTGCTATCACTTGGGATATAAAGAAAAGCAAAGGCAATTTTAGGATTTGAGGGACTTGCCTTGTAATGGCAGCGAAGCTGGTATTTCTAAGAGAGAAATATTGTGTCTATCTATTTTGGAGGGAACTTGATCTAGTGAAGGTCTTTTGTTTTAAAGATAAGGGAAATGAGGCCAGAGACGTTAAGTGAATTGCTCAGTGTCACCACTGATGGGGAATGGTTCAGCCATGGTTTCAACATAGGTCTTCTGATTACAAATCCAGGCCTTTAGAAGAGTAATTGTTGAAGATTTTGACTAAAGTTCGAACACAAAAGATCGTAGAATGGAGGCTACCTGAGGGCAGGGGCCATTTTATTTATTCATTTGTTCGTTTGTTCATTCATCCATCCATCCATCCATCCATCTATCCATCCATCCATTCATTCATTCGTTCATCCATCCATCCATCCATCCATCCATCCATCCATCCATTCATTCGTTCATCCATTCATCCATCCATCCATCCATCCATCCATCCATCCATCCATCCATCCATTCGTTCATTCATTCATTCTGTACATTCCCAGTGTCAGACACAGTGCCTGGGTCATAGAAGTGGCATAATGTGTGTTTATTGATTGCACCAAACAGATGACTAATGGAAGTTTCTTATGTTGAGTTGGGGCTGAAATGTGCTTTTTGTATGTTGAAGGCTTATTATTCTTGGCATCCATGAAAGAGAATGAAGCTCAATTTTAATTGTATGAGGATAATACCCCAATTTAGGCATTCTTTAAAACTCATTTTAAGAAGTATATTTTGAGGACTGTCATGAAGGAAAATATAATGTAAGTTATGTTGTGTTCTGTGTTTGAATATCTTCAGCCCACTGAGTAATTAAACATGCAGATCTGTCTACACCAGAGGCTGCATTTCTGTAGATGGAACTTTTGGTTTTCTGTTGGGGCCTCCAGATTAGGAGTCCATCTGAGGCAAAGTGTCACAGAAGGGACAAGTTTCTCATATCTACTTTCTGCATGCATTCATGTAGAATCAAGACTTTCTAAGGAAGGGGAAAATGACATGGGTTACTAAGAATGTTGCTCTTGAGGGGATCTGGAGATAAACTTCCATTCTCCAAAATCGAAGATGCTTAATAGGCTAGAAATGCCTGTGGCTTTAAGTTTAGCCTTCTTGCTGTTGTGATCTACTGGTCTTTAATAAAGACAAAAATCCCTCCATGATCAGTACCTTTTTTCAGAGCCACAACTAGCTGGGGCAGGGGAGGTAGTGGTGGTAACTAGGACTTGCCTCAGGTGCCTAGGATCTGAGAGGACCTTCCTTCTTGGGGTAACTGCAGGCCATATGGTTTGTGAAACAAGCAGTTTACCCTACAGCTATGATTTCCTTCTTCTCTTCTTTGGGTTAGACATTCCCAGGATTCCTCCTTCTTTCTCCCTCCCTCCCTCCCTCCTTGCCTCCCTGCCTCCCTCCCTCCCTCCCTCCCTTCCTCCCTCCTTTCCTTCCTTCCTTCCTTCCTTCCTTCCTTCCTTCCTTCCTTCCTTCCTTCCTTCCTTCCTTCCTTCCTTCCTTCCTCCCTCCCTCCCTCCCTCCCTCTCTCCCTCCCTTCTCTGTAATTGTTTTTGCCCCAAGTGGCCCAGTTCCTACTTACAGCTCTGCTCATTCCCTTACAGAGCATAGGGGCCTCCCATACTTTAAAGAGAGCTTCTTCTGTCTGGAAGCTGGAATCAATGAGATGAGACCATGACAAAACATCTCTTTCTGCCCTAGAATGTTCAGTACAGTTCTGACGTAGCAGTCAAAAGACCATGAGATTTTTTTTTCTCTTAATTGCAGGTTTAAAAAAATAGTCATTGGGTTGAATTATGAGAATTAACCATGTAGATTATTTTCCTCAGGACACTATGTTCCTTAATTCCCATCATCCCTCCCTGTGGCTTTTTCACATTCAGAAAACAAATAGCCACATAAATTACCATCTAATAGGGTCAGATCCTCATGTAGGAAACCTAAAGTACTCCAGCAGACAAGAGAAAAATGGATATTTTGCTTTGTCTTTCTGGGGATTAATGCCTATGGTCACCTCACTATGTGAGAGTTCCAAATTCTTCTTTGGATGAATGGGTTTGTACTCCTGTTCCCTTGGAATGGCCATGGGAAAGGAACCATTGGATCTGATCCCTTGCTGCTGAGTCAAGGGCAGATGCCAGAAACCCTGAGCATTTGGCCCGCAAGCCAAGACGGTTGACCCAGAGGCATCAGGTCAAGATGTCTTTGGATTGTTTCTTAGTGTGCCTTCTCCTGTTGTATTTACACACATCCTATACATGCACATAACCATCATGGAGCTAAGGTAAGCGTCCAGCAAGCACTACCGAATGGGAAGTTCTGGGCAGATGCTGATTTCTTACAAAGGGGAATTGAGAACGAGAAAGGGTTTCAGCTCACCATCGACTTCTTGACCAATGAGTTTTGGATCTTACAGCCCCCATAAATCATTGATCCCTCCAGAGCTGTTTTCATTTTCTGACTGGACTTCCCTGGGTCTAATGAATTTATGTGTTTATGAATAGAGGATTGCATTTTTATGGACAGTCCCATAAATCCAGGAACTGGAAGAGGAAATAACAGATGTGTGTTTGTACTTGTGGGTGAGTTCCAGGTCCTTTCTTCCCCAAGAATGCCAGTCTGGCCTTTAGGAACACCTATTTATGTCATGAAGCTTCATGATTTCACTGACTCTCACCCATTCTATGGGATGCCAAAGACGGGAAGATGGGATACTGCCTTCTCATTTAGAGAGACAAGGTGAAACTGAGGAGAATTTTAAGAAGGTACAAGTATTTAGGATGTCTGAGGAAGGGAAAGAGGCAGTGAAGTACAGGGGAAAGTGTTGTTTTTGTTTTTGCTTTTTGGAGGGGAAGAAGGCAGGACAATTGGGGTTAAGTGACTTGCCCAAGGTCACACAGGTAGTAAGTGTTAAGTTTCTGAGGCCAAATTTGAACTCAGGTCCTCCTGACTCCAGGGCTGGTGCTCCATTCACTGTGCCACCTAGCTGCCCTGGAAAGTGTGTTTGACTTTGAGTCAGGAAGGTTTCAGCTTTCTGCATCTGACAGTGATTACCCTTGTGACTGTGGACAAGTCACTCATCATTGCTGAGCTCTCAGATGAAGAAGCCAGGTAAGACTCTTAAAATAGTCCAGGTGAGAGGTGCTCAGGGTCTCAGCTTGGGTTCTCACTGGGTGAGTGGTGAGAAGGCTATGGATGCAACAGATATTGAAGAAATAAGAAACATGAGATTTGCCAGCCAATGGGTTGAGGTTTGGTGCTGAGGTTGTGAAGCCAGGCAGCTGGAAGGAAAGTGTTACCCTTTGCAGTAATGAGAAAGTTCTGAAGAAGGGTGACATGGAGATGGGAGGGAGGGGCAGAGAATGGGTGCTGTGTGGGACATGTTGAGTTTATTCAAGGAGCCAGTGTGATAGCCACTTGACAGTGCCCAACAGGCCATTGGTGATTTGTGATGGGAGCTTAACAGAGAGACTAGTGCTTGACATATGAGATATGAGAGCATTAGCAAGGAGAGAATATTCCTGTGGGAGCTGGTAAAATCACCAAGTGAAAGAACCTAGTGAGTGAAGAAAAGGGAGCCCAAGGGGGCAAACGATGGGTGAGTCTGGGTCACAGCTCTTCAAACACTTGGATGCATCCGGGAGCTCCTCTGAGTCTTCTCTGGGTTAGACATCCTAGTGCTGTCACCAGTTATTCTTATGTAAAAACCTTGGGCCCTTTACCTGAAGCCTGCCCTTATTTTGGCCAAGCCAGCCACCATCCTAACCTTTCCCTCCCTCCCTCTTCTCCTTGATATTGTTCCCTACCTGACTTATGTGGCACTATCATAAACTGTGCCTGTCTTAGAGCCCACAAGAGGCCTTAATCTTCAGATCCCCAGCGCCTAGCTATGTGCTCTGGAAGACAGTGAGCTTCATAGTCATTTGAATAAATGAAGGAAAGACTGAGACTCACGGGCCAATTGGATTCTCAGTATTTCCCCTCTGGAGAAGCAGTGCTTGTGTCTCCCTAAGTTGGAGATCCAAGGGTCTTCAGAAGAGCATTGGCTTCCTGTCCCCCCACCCATCCCTTCCTCTGTTCTGACCCCAGAAATCACTTGTTGGGCTGTGTGGTAAAGATGATTACTGTCACTGCTCATCCCTGCTATAGTGACCATGCAGTAGGAGCAGCATCAGGAAGCGTCAGGATGCTTCTGCATCAGGCCTCTGACACTTACTAGTGCAATGACCAAAGCCTCCTAAATGGCTGTGTCACTTAGCATCTGTGTGCCTCACTTTGTCTCTCTCTGCCATCTTCCTCAGTGACTGACAGGATCATGTCTCTTTGCCCTGCTGACCATACAGGTATGGTCTGCATCTAATGTGCACTTGCGTAGTGAGTACCAACTTGTGGCTCTGCTGTCTCCCACATCAGAATGGAAGCAAGCTCCTTGCGGGCAGGGGCTGGTTTTGGCTTTTCGTTTGTATCCTTATGACCCAGCACCTAGAAACAGCATCTCTAACAATTGTTGCTTGCTTGGTTGATCAGTTGACTTGTAGACGGTTTAATAAGTTATTTGGTTGTTGCATGCAATCATAGATGCATTTCTTTCTCCTTTTTTCGGATAGGGTCATTAGATTAGAACTAGAGCAGTGCTGTGCTATGGAAGTAGATTGTCTGGATTTCAGCAAAGCATTTTACCAAGCTACTTGTACTGTTCTTGTGGAAAAGATGGAGAGATGTGAGCTAGAAAACACCACAGTTAGATCAGTTCAGAACTGGTTTAATGGCCAGATCCCAAAAGTAGGCAGTTGAGTACCCCACTGACCTCTGTCTTGCCCTGTGCCATTTAGTAGTTTTATCTATTATTTAGAAGAAGTTTATCTAAATTGTAGCTGACCTCTTGTTAGGAGAGACTGTTGCAATACTCTGGATGCCTGTCAGGATCCAAGAAAGATCCTCACTGGCTAGAATGGGGTAGGACTGAACACAGTGAAAGTTCACAGAGAGAAATGAAAATGTTACATTTGGGGTCCCCAAATCAACTTCACATGTATAAATCAGATGGAGGAGGGGTGCTTAGACATCATCTCATCAGAAAAAGTTCTGGAAGCATTAGCCAACCGCAAAAGGAGAATGATTCATTGGGAGGATGTGGTGGCCAGGAGAGCCAGTGTGATCATAAGCATCCAGTACTAGGAAGGTGTCAGTCCTTCTGGACCTTGTCTTGGCAAGATCAAATCCAGAGAAGAGAGTTCAGTACTGGAGACCAAAAGAAGGACGTTGATAACCTAGGGGACATTCTGAAGGGGACAGACAGGACGGTGAAGGACCCTCATGGGGAGCAGTCATTGGGACAGGGCATGTTGAACCTTGAGAAGAGGGCATGATGGTGGTCTTTGAGTATTTGCAGGCTGACAATTGAAAGAAGGATTTGACATCAGAACAAGGAATGATGGCAGAAGTTACAAAGATCCAAACTGACTCTTCATGGCAGCAATTTGAGCTTTCCCAGATTAAAATGGGTTGCCTTGGGAGGTAGTGAGTTTCCTCTTTTTGGATGTATTCAAGCAGGGGAGAAGAGACTCTTGTCCAAACACTGGTTGGACTAGATGGTCTCAAATGTCTCTTCCAACTCTGAGACTTGATTCCAGGATTTTATAAGTTCTTCCTAAATATTCACATTTCACAGTTTGTCCCAACAGAAAACGAGGCGCTACTCCAAGTAGCGGACATTGTTTGCTTCGCCCCTCCAGCGCCACAAGACGCTTCCCCTCAACAATGCTTTGGGGTAGGTAGTGCAGATATTACTTGCCCTGTTTCACATTAGGGGAAACTGAGGCACAGAGAGGTTAAGTGACTGTCCTTTGTCACCCAGCTAGGAAATGAAGGACCCCTAGGTCCTGTATCTTGTTATTCCAAGTTCTAGACAGTTCTAGTTCTTGTTATTCCAAGTTCTAGAATCTAGACAGGATTGTCTGTTACTCTTTTAAATAACAAAACAAAAATGAACACTTGACCTTGTCCATTCCTTAGTGCCAGAAACCGTATGTTATAAAAAGCTGGGATTGACTTCTTGGGTCAAGTGCTGATCAGCCCAGCTCAGCTCAGGTCCCAGCATTAGAGAATTGGAAACTCCAAGCCCAGCAGAGAGTGATAGATGTTTTTCTTAGGTCAGTTTTTCCTCCTTCAAAATAGAGTTCACAGGTGCATGTTTAAAGAGGTATCATGGATTTATAGGGTCTTAGATTTGGGTTGGACCTTGGAAATAAGGTCATCTTTTACTCCCTCCTTCTATAAATGAAGAAATGGAGTCCCAGGAAAGGGAATAAAGACTTGCCAAGAGTCACACCTCCTGGGGTTGTCAGAAAGAATGGAGACTGAAACCTGGGCATTTGAGTCATTAGTCCCAGGTTAGAGCAAGAGAAAGGTTTGGGCCAAGGCTGGCCCAGAAGCAGTGTCCTTGAATGATTTCATTTCTACCTGAAGGAAAGGAAAACAAGCAGTGAGCCTCCAGGCTTCAGTGACACCCCTCAGCCTGATCCTCCTTTCCCCCAGTGGTGGTTCCTGGTGCTCAGTGAGCAGATAAAGGATTCCTTCTTGTCCTGTGTCTCTCACGGAACATTTTCACAGACCTTCTAGTTCCTTCGGCTCCTATCAGCCAGAATTCTCGGGAGATGACTCCAGGTGTTCTAAAGCTCTAGTTTTGGCTCTGGACTTGCTAACATTGTATCTTCCATTAAAAAAATAAACCTGGTTAAAAGCTCCACAGCTTGACCTAAAGAGGCTTTCCTGGAGTCCAAGATACCAGCAGATGTATTTCTCTTCTGCAAAAAATGAAGTCTAGAGGGTGCGCAGCCAAGACTTTGGATCTGCCTCATCTATCTGTCAGGGCCTCCTCGCAGACTCTTGGCAGCCTCCCTTAATGGACATTAATTACTCCCTCTCTTCTATTCTGTATTCCCACCAACGTGACCTACTTCTTGTTCCCCAGACTCAGAACTGAATCTCTCGCCTCCATGCATTTGCCCGGGCTTCCTCCTGTCCCTGAAATGCTCAATCCTCTTTGGCCTCTGGGTCCTAGAATTCTTGCTCATCTTTGGGGCTGCCTCCTACAGTGGTCTGGTCCTGTTCTATTTGATGTTTCAATCCGTGAATTTCCATGGGATGCTTTGCCTGATACCCCTTCCTCCCCAAATTGACATGGGGTCACATACTGTGTATATGTCCTATGTCCCCAGGAGAGTGTAAGATCCTTGAGGGCAGGACCTGTTTCTTTTTTGTCCTTGGGCTTAGCATTCAGAAATGCTCATTGGATCCACTTGTATTGTTGGCAGTGTCTTTTCTGAGAATAACTTCTCTGAGGATAAAAGCATCAGGTTATGTGTGTGTGTGTGTGTGTGTGTGTGTGTGTGTGTGTGTGTGTGTGTGTATGTGTATGTGTGTGTGTGAGAGAGAGAGAGAGAGAGAGAGAGAGAAGGAGAGACAGAGAGAAGGAGAGAGAGAAGGGGAGAGAGAGAGAAAAGGAGAGAAGGAGAGAGAGAGAGAGAGAGAG
The DNA here is from genome assembly GCA_028646515.1 of Pseudochirops corinnae. NCBI lineage: Eukaryota > Metazoa > Chordata > Mammalia > Diprotodontia > Pseudocheiridae > Pseudochirops > Pseudochirops corinnae. The sequence goes on along the minus strand of CM053590.1, from coordinate 6,190,602 downwards.
AGAGAGAGAGAGAGAGAGAGAGAGAGAGAGAGAAGGAGAGAGAGAGAGAAGGAGGAAGGGAGAGAGAGAGAGAAGGAGGAAGGGAGGGAGAGAGGGGAAGGGAATGATGGACATAACCCTCTGCTGACACTCTCCACTTTGCACTTGGCTCTTAATGAATTGGTCCTTAGCCTATTGACAGATCTGAGCCAGGTGGAAGTAAATTCAGTTTAACGCTTTTCCAGAGCGTCTCTTATGCTTCCTTTGCAGTTGAAATTTCCGTAGCCCTCGTAAATAAAGTTTTCTGCAGAATGTCATCCAGTCCATTCCATCCTGCTCTTCCCAGACTCTCTGGAGCTCTTTGGGGAATAATTCTTGGTGATTATTGACCAGTTTCTTCATTATGGCGGACAGAAGGTGCCTGCTGTGGCCGAGCCATTTCCACAGAAATGGGAGAGATCTGAGACATCCCGTTGTGAAGTCTGGGAGCCACAGGACGGATGTTGCTCAAAGCAAACACATGACCATAGAGAACGTGGTTGGTGTTTCCCCCTTTAAATGACAGCGATCATTCCCCTTTCCCCCAATCAGGGACAAAACTCTTCCCTTCTGTAGATGAAAGTAGAGCGGGATCAGAACCTTGAACTGATCTGTGCTCAGTGACACTGAGGGTTTTCACTGCTTGCTAGCTGGCTGACCTTGACGGGTCAGTAATTTTTCAACCACTGGGACCTTCAGTTTTTTCCCTTGGTCATTTTTAAACCTCAAAGGGGGAGGACCAGATGAGCACATGATCTTGTTCTTTGGCCCAGACCCCTCAGTTCTTTAGAGAGGGCCTTCTAATTGGAAAACTCCCTTTGCAAGACAGATCAACAAGCCTTAGAGGGTTGCCTGGGGCACTGGGAGGTAAGTGACCTGCCCAGGGTCATATGGCTAATAGGTATGATAAGAGGGACATGAATCCATGTCACAGCCTGGCTCTGCCTACCTTTCCAGGAGAGTTACGCAGTCCTTCCCTTCAAGAACTCTGTGCTCTAAGCACATTGGCCTCCTTCCCTGACGTGGGATGTCCCATCTCCCACCGCCATGTCTTTGTACAAACTATCTTCCACGTCCAGAACACCCTTCCCTCCCCATCTCAGCTGCTTAGAATCATGAGCTTCTTTTCCTTCTTCCTACGTGAGACCCTCCCTGATCCCCTGGTTCCTATAACTCTGGATTTGTGTTCTATTTTGCCTTTACTTCTAGGTATGTGTGTTATTTCACTGAATAACATATAAGCTCCATGAGGGCAGGGGCTTTTGTACCTGTCCTCCTGTTCCTATCACAATGCCTCGTTTACAGGAGGTGTTGAATCAATGTTTGCTGATTGGTTGTTTCCTGCCTTTGAAGCGAGCTTCCTACTAACTCTGCCAAGCCGGGTCTCTTTACAGACTTTAATCTGCTTTATTTAGGATGTCAGTGATAATTATCTCACCTTAAGAGACTGATCTGAATCTCTCTTATTACCTTATATGTGAATGGTATTTTGTGGCTATGAAATGCCTTCCCATGGACGATGCCCCTCTCTTCTCTTGGCAGCTATCCCAGAAGGAGATGGGATGGGAAGGGAACAATGTCATGTTAGACCCCCTCAACACTGACTCCCTATTTGATGTGAGAGGAAAGTGGGTCAAAAAAGGCTGTGATTTTTCCAAGGGCACTCAGTGATTTAGTGACAGAGCCAAGCTCGACTTCGAATGTAAAGGCTGAGAGTGACTCAGGAAACCTGGGAATGGCTCCTTGAGCCCGACCCTGTGAAATCCCCAGCTCCACTGTCCACATGGGCCAGGAGGGAAAATCAAGACTGTGGGCTGTCTGTCTCATGCCTCCTGAGGCAGACGAGAACCAGGAATGGTCTCCGTGTGGACTGGGGGCAGCCCTGCGTAGGTTATGAAAGGGGAGCGAGAGATCTCCCTGCCGCCAAATGTCCTTCCCGTCCAAAGGCCAGTATCAGCACTGTCTCTAGAGGGTTCCTGATAAAGTACAAGTGTGAGAGTGACAGGTAATACAGACCATCAGCCTCATTCACAGAGAAGAGGTTCAGAGGGAGAGAATGTGTGGGTCAGGTCAGGTTGGATGGGAGCCAGAGGGAGGTGCCGTGGTAAGAATTCCTGGATTTAGGGCCCTGAGAACCAAGGTGGGAAGATGGCAGGCTGGGGAGGGTGGGTGGTGGTCATCAGCAAGGGGGCCTCTCCTTTGCTGGCTAAGTCCTTGCAGTGATTTATCTACAAAGCCTGAGAGACCTAGCAAAGGCTTCTGTCAGATGGAGGCATCGAGACAGAAGGAAAAGAGGACAGATCTTGGCAACCTTTGGATTCAAGACCCAGTCACCATAAAGAGGGAGGAGAACCTTCTGCATTGTTTCCATAAAGATGCTGCTGCCAATCCTCTAGAGCAATGGTTCTCAACCTTCCTAATGCCGCAACCCTTTAATACAGTTCCTCATGTTGTGGTGGCCCCCAACCATAAAATTATTTTCGTTGCTACTTCATAACTGTAATTTTGCTACTGTTATGAATCTATCTAATATGCAAGATGTATTTTCATTGTAACAAATTGAACATAACACACAGGTTGAGAACTGCTGCTGTATAGCATGGGCAAGAAGGCTCTTGAGGAGGCAGTATGGAGCAGTGGTTAGACCTAGGAAGACTCTACCTGCGTGACCTTGGGCAAGCCTCACTGAGCCTCAGTTTCCCCATCTGTAAAAATGGGAACAGTAATGCTTGTACTGCCAATGCCATAGGGCAGTTATTCTGAATAGCTCCAAAACCTGTAAGGGGCTGTATAAATACGAATTAGCACCATGATCCATGTGCTCTCATAGTGTTCTGTGCACACTTCCCCAGTCGCTGGATGGCTTGTATGTGTGTGTGTGTATGCACACGTGTGCATGTCTGCACACTCATAAAGCTTTCACAAAAGATAGAGGTGAAAGGGGCAGGAGCAGCCCACGTTTAGCTTAGCTTTCATCAAACTATAGAGCTGCTCATGTGGACCCTGCTGCCCCCTAAAATCTTCAGCATTTTTTTACACAAACCACTTACTGTCTCACCAATGTTGTACTTAGAATTTTTCAATCCAAAATAGGACGATGTTTTTCCTTGTTAAATTTCACTTTATCCTCTGCGGCCCCACCATTTTAGCCGATGGAAATACATACTTTTTCATCATCCTTCATTCTCCCAACATGTTGCTTCTCCCTCCTAGCTTTGTATCATTAGCAGATTTTGATAAGTGCATCAAACTTAGTCATTAGTCACATGGTTAAAATGTGTTCATTCAGTAATAGATCCTTGGGGGACTATAGAGCTGGAGTCCACAAGATCTGGGTTTAAATTCCACCTCGGACCCTCCCTTACCTGTGTGACCTTGGGTGAAGCACTTAAAGCCTCCGTTTCCTCATCTATAAAATGATTGAATGGCCTCGAATGTCCCTTCTGGCTCTAAACCCACCAATCCTATGACTTTATTATTCCTTTAAAGAGGAGGACTAACACTTGTCAAGAATTCACATCCTTAGCGTTGAGAGCACCACAGCCAGCCACCCATTTCTGCCATGTTGTCATCCTCCATGGTTTTTCTCTGTCCCTCTTCCCACAGATCCAGTCACTGGCCACATTTTGCCATTTCTGTCTCTCCAGCATCTGTCACCTGTCACCACTTTGTTTCAGGTACTCGTCACTTCTGGCCTGACTATTGAACCAGCTTTCTAATGGGTCTCTCCAACTCAAGGCTATCCTGTGTTCTCCACCTTGCTGCCAAAGTGGTTTTCTTACAGGGTAGATATGACTCTATAATTTCCCTGCTCAATAAACTGATGACTCCTTATTGTGTTCAGTCATTTTTCAGCCCTGTCTGACTCTTTCTGACCCCATTTGGGGGTTTTCTTGTCAGAGATCTGGAGTGGTTTTATGTTTCCTTCTCCATCTCATTTTTGAGATGAGGAAATGGAGGCAAATAGGGTGAAGTGACTTGCTCAGGGTCACCCCAGCTAGCAAGACTCCCTATTACTTCTAGGATAAAATATGAAATCTTCTGTTTGGTTTTGAAAGCTCTTTGCACCCTGGGCCCCACCTGCCTTGTCTCTTAACTCATTTCTTGCGGCTTTCTCATTTGTACCCCTTATGCTTGAAATCCTGGGGTGAATCTCCCTCCTTTGTCCTCTCCCAAGGGTCATTTCCCACGTGTTTTGAGAGGCTTATTTCTGGATTCCCACTTCTCTGCCACTCTTCAGTCTGCTCCAAAAATATGGTGGCCAGATCTGTGCCCTGCCCTCCAGATGTGTTCTGACCAGACATGTGGACGGTCTGCATAAAAATTTGGCGAGACATTTTACAGCTAAAATGGGGTAAATCCTCTGCGACTCTCACAGCTAGAAACTGAGGAACAGCACTTAGTGTCAGAGACATTGGTATTTGTGGCTAGAGAAAGAGTAATGGATTGGGAATGTGGAGACCTGCATCTGAACGCCAGCTGTGCCACTTAATCTCTGTTTGACCTGGGCCAAGTTGCTTCACTTCTCTGGATTCTGGGTACTTCTTCTGGGCTGGATTGGACTGTTCTTCCTTTCCATTTGTAACCCTAGCACCTAGGTAAGTCTGGTATACAGTAGGCATTTAATAAGTGCTTGTTGAGTGATTGAGTGCAGCTTTTCTCTCCCCTCATGTGCCAATGTGTTTAGAAAACCTCTGGCTCTAAATCTCTTACCTTTTGGGGTCTCGAGTGGAGTCCTGAGGCTAAAGTCCTGGGCAGATTCTACCCCTTTCTCTCCATCTTTGTCTCTCTTGGAGACCTAGAAGCTTCACTTTTTACACGGCTGCGTTTCAGGTCATTGGAAGATCATGGTCTCTTGGGAACCAGGAACAATGAGAGGAAGCAGTCCAGGACTCCTGCCCATCTGCATTCCTCAGTAAGATGGGACTTCCAGCCCTGGACAGACACTCCCATTGCCTGCTTCCCCCCGCCCCCCATCCTGCAGTCATTATCGAATCTTGCTGCTGCTGCTGGAAGCGCTCTGGAGGCAGGACAGGGGTGGCCATGGCCATCTTGGTGGTGCCTGAGCCCAGGGTCAGGGTCCGAATCCATTTCCGAGTCGTGTTTCATCAGCATCTGCCTGCTGACATCACTTCTTTCATTTTCCAGCAGTGTTTTCCTCATTACTTCATAAACACATGAATATTTATGACCACGAAGGGAACACTCATGGCCGAGTGTGAGGGTAGCAGCTTGTTGACAGTGACCGCAGCTGAAAAAATGATAATAAACATGGGAGATTAACAGGGCTCTGGAGGATGATCGGGGAGGGGCTGGACGCCAGGGTCTGTGGTATGTCAGAACAACTGTCGCTAAAAGGGGCTTGAGAAATTCTTGGTCGTGCGAAGGACGGCGTGTTGGCAAAGACTGAGGCCCGAGGGGAGGCGCAGGCTCTCTCTACTACTGACATCTCGCCGGAGGGATTTATGGCATGTAACGAGCAGTGTGGTGTTTGGAGGTGCACACACTGCCATGGTACTCTTTCTCAGAATCCACAGGGTTTGGTGAAAACAGCAGAAAAATCTATGCGTCATAAGCAATGTCCAGGCCTCTTCTTCCCAGAGCTTTCCTGGATGGAGGGATGTTCAGAGGCTTAGCCCTTGGTCCCACAATTATAATCCCAGAATCTTCGGGTTGGAAGGAATCTCAGGGTCAGCCCATGCCTGAAATGAATCCTCAGCTTGGCATGATACTCTGTGCATTTGCTCAAGGCCTTTCCCATGTCTGAAATGGACTCTTTGTCCCTTGAAACATATTCAACAACAGGGGGGCCCACTGCCTCCCAGGGCCCCCATCTCACACTGGCTTAGCTTGATTTCTTAGAAAGCATTTTTTCTTACACTAAATTAAAATTTTCTTCTTTGTAAGTGAGTTGTTTTTCCTGGTTTTTTTTTTCCTCTGGGGTCAGGCAGAACAAGTTTATACGATTCAGTAAAAATAGTGGACACAGAGCCCATGGGATCAGTTGGGTGGACTTACATGGCAGAGAGTAGCCAGAGGCCCAGAATCTGCTGTCCCTCTCTCAGCTCTGCTCAGTGCCAAACCAAGGAATAACAGGCGTCCTCCATTTCCAGATGTCAAGCAAATGGGGCTGCAGGCTAGCCTTCGGGCCTCCCTGGGCCGCAAGAGCCGTGTGACCCAGGGTCTGATCTCTCAGTATCTGTCTGCTAGAAGAGGTCTAGACAAATGAAGTTGCTTGAAGGCCTCCATGTTGTCCCTTTAGCCGTAGTGATTGACACCGAGAGGGTACTCAATAGATGTATGGTGATTAGGTGGGGCTACCTGTCCTTGTCCACCTCGAGGACTTGGGAAAGCCAAAGGCACCAGATAATATAGACATTCTCTGGAGAGTATGAGGGTGATATGAATGCAAGACACTCTTAGTAATGCTCCCATGGCCATAGCTATATTTCCACCCCTTTTCTTTTGTTCCTTCAGAAGGGCCCCAGACCCCTCCTTGGCCGTTTTGCTCTAGCTGAGATTGGGGTTGTGGGCACACAAAGAGGCCTGTGGGTGTTTCCTTCCTGCCTTGTCATTTTAAAGGGCAGCTGCCCACACCCCACCCACCCAGCCCCCTTAGGCATTACAGGGGATCCTGTCAGTCTCTTTTAATGTGGCTCTGGCCAGACTGGTGCTCTGGGATGGAGGCTGGAGAGAGCTCTACTGTGACCACTGCCATCCGGGCAGCATGGAAAACTGAGCCAGGAGCTGGTCTTGACCCTCTGGAGCACTGTGGTAGATACCACGTCTGGGACACCACTCAGAACAGCCCCATCTGGGCAGCTTGGGCACTCAAGGCCAATGCCACGAGGCCTGGAGCTCACTGACCGCTGTTATTTCAAAGGCAGATTTCCTAGAGAGAGCACAGAGTGCTGGGTATTCGTAGTGTCCTTTCTGGCAAAGATTCCTAGTTTGGGATTTTTGAGGCTGAGGGAATTCTACATGGGGAGTTCTTGGGATCCACATCTGGAACCAGAAAGGACTTCGTAGGTCACAGAATTATATACGGCATCATAGATTGAGTACCAGAAAGGATCTCAGGGGTCATATGGTCTAGCCTCCAGTTTTATGGATGAAGAACTTGACCCTAAGAGAGGTGAAGGACTTGTCCCACATTACACAGGTAGTATACAGTAGAGAAAATATTAGAGCTCAGGTTTTAGGACTGAACATTTGGGGTTCTTTCCCCTGTGGCCATAGTTCAACCCCCTTATGTTATAGAGGGACAAACTGAAGGCCAGAGAGACTCAGAGGCCCAGAGAGATAGAGAGCCCCAGGCATGGAGGCAGGAAGACCTGAGTTCAAATCCAGCCTCAAAAAACGTCCTAGCTGTGTGACTCTGGGCAAGTCACTGAACCCTGCTTGCCTCAGTTTCCTCCTCTGTAAAATGGAGTTGATAACAGTACCTACCTCCCAGGGTTATTGTGAGAGTCAAATGAGCTCACAGGTGTAAAGTGCTTAGCACAACACCTGGTACAAAGCAGGTTAGCCATTACTGTTGCGGTTAATTATTAACACTTTGCCTGAGGGGCAGATTGGGATTTGAAGCCAGGTCCTCAGATTCGGGGTCCAGGCATCTGTCTGCCCTGTCTTGGCTTCCCCGAGAGCATTCCAAGATCACACCTTAGTGACTGTGAAAGTGATGATGCCTATGATAGAAATAAGGGGGATGGGGGGAGGGAAGGTTTTGAGGGGAAGATGCTAGGGATATTGAGGTGCTAAGAAGGCATCCAGTTGGAGCAGGAGATTGGGGGTGAGAGCCCTTGGGGATAGATATATTGATCTGGGGGTCACCTGTCTACAGGTGATATTGGCGGCTATGGGGAGTCAGTGAGATCACCAGGGGAGATAATGGAGAGGGAAGAGTGAGAACCTAGGGCAATAGATATGTGCCCTGAAGGAGAGGGGCAAGAAATGAGACCGAGAAGGAGGGTTGAGAGAGTTAGGGGGCGACCAGGAGAGCCAAGTGTCATGGGGTGGTAAATGAAAACACAGGTTCTGGATCTGTGATGTCATTTGGTTTAGGGAACACTCAGGGAGGAAACGCCCTCTCCCAATGCGGACAGCTGTTTGGTCTCTGGAACATGGAGCCTTAGGAAGTTTCCTGAGAAGTTAGGTGGATTGTCCAGGTTGTAGATCCTGTCAGTGTTAGAGACCAGACTGTAATCCATCAGGAAGTCAGGATTTCCTGACCCCAAGGCTGGTCCTCCATCTGCTGCCCCACAAAGACTTTCTGATCTCAGTGATGTTAGCTTTTTCTGCCACATCTTCAGTATTGCAAAGTGCTGTTCTTTGAACAACCTTGTGAACTGGGGAATGCACTTATTGTCAGTCATGTTACAGATGAGCAGAAGTTAGCAACATGGTTGTACTGGGGCAGTCAGGAGGTGCCATAGTGCATGGGGCACTGGGCTCTGTCTTCAGGAGCTCAAATCTGGCCTCAGACACTTACTAGCTAGATGATCCTGGGCAAGTCACTTAACCCCTGCTTTCCTCAGTTTCCATATCTGTGAAATGAGCTGAGGAAGGAAATGGCCAACCACTCCAGAAAACCAAGAAAACCTCAAATGGGGTCATGAAGAAAGAGCCAGACCCGACTGAAATGACTGAACAACAAAGTTAGTGTACTAGAAGGGCTGAGGGCCAATGGGGCAAGAACTTGATGTGTGGAGATGACAATATTGGAGCAGGCAGGGTGGGGGAGGGATGAAGGTGAGACTAGGACAGAGTTGTCAGTTTAGGGGATGAGCAGGGGGCCCAGAGACCTTTGTCCCAGTTAAGGAGTGAAAAACAGGAGCCTCCTGTTTCCAGTTATTACCTGCGTGATCTTACTCATCTGTATGAGGGGACTAGATTAGTGAACGCTGCTGTCCATTCAGCTCTATGTCTAAGAAATAGGAAGCATAGAAAGCTGAGTGTTCTGGTCCCAGTTCTGCCATCACCTACCTGTGGGATCTTGCCAAGATCACTCCACTTTGCTGGGACTTGGTTTCTCATCTGTAAAAGAGGGGTTTGGATTCCTTGGTCTCCAAATTCCTTGCCAAGTCTATGCTGGGAGATGGTGATCAGAAGAGAATTTCAGAGATCAGGACTTTGTAAAAAGAGCAGTGGGACTCAGGTTGGTAGTGACCATCCTGGAGCATGTCTCAAGAAGAGAGAAGATGGAGGTCATGGGAACTGAGAAAAGAGTGAGATGGTGAGGACAGGATGGTAGAATGAGCCAAGATGAGCTGGGAAACCTCCTCATCCTTAGCTACTCTTAGTAGTTGATGGATAGAAAGTACTTTGCAAAACTAAAAGCACCATATAAATGGCAGCCCTTACATTGCCCTTGCTTAAGATCTCAAGAGAAATTTTTGCATGTTTCTCATAATTGTTCTTCATTCACTTGCTCATCTGCCTGTCTATGTATATCTGTTCATCACTCTCTCTCAGTCCTCTCTCTGCCCCTTCCTCCTCTCTCTCTCTCTC
>CM053590.1:6169822-6180974 GCA_028646515.1 Pseudochirops corinnae | reverse complement strand
TTCCTCCCCCTTCCTCCTCTCTCTCTCTCTCTCTGAAAAAAAAATAGATTTGAACCTCTGTCCTCCTGCCTTCATGTCCAGCTCTCTAGGAACGATGCTGTGCTCTTTCCTCATTAAAATCAAGGTAAAATTTAAAGCTAGCATTTGTCTAATGTTTTAAAATTTGCAAAACACTTTGTAAATATCTCATCTGATCCTCCCAACAGCCAGGAGAGATAGATACTATTATTATCCCCATATTACAATTGAGGAAACAGTCTGAGAGAGGTTAAGTGACTTTCCAAGAGTCACACAGCTGGTTGGCATCTAAGGCAGATTTGAACCCAGAGCTTCCTGTCTCCAAGTTCATCATTCGATCCACTGTGCCATCTAGTTGTTCTTAATGGTAAATATACCTTTAGCATTTCACTAATCTCCTAGTCGAGGAATCTTGTCAGAATACAAGAAAAAGAAAAGAAATGGGCTTAGTTGGCATGGAATGGGTTTGACCCACACATGCCTCATGGTCCTAGCTCCTTTTTCCACATGCTTGCGAGCCATGCTTTTAATAAAGGGCCCTTGCACTTTGTCACGAATCAGGGCTGTTTATTGGCCTAGAGTTTGCAAACTCTCCCTCTTCACTTTATTTTAAAAATCAACCTCTTCTTTGCCCTTTTCTTAGCCCATGGTATGGGTCCATCCTCCATCTTTCAGAGGTCTGGGCCAGTGGCTCCTCACCATCGCTATCACTTCCTGCAGGACCCTGATTCCTGAACCCGAGGGAAGCTGCTTGTTCTCTTGGACCCTCTTCTTGCTTAATCTACTGTCCATGTTTGTTGTGTGCAGCCCATAGGGAATTTTCTTTTGCAAAGTGAGCAGGAAGGAAACAGACTAGGCAGCTCTCCCTGCTCTTGGGTGTCCATTTTCATGGTTCCCTCCAGCCTAAGCCGGCTTCTGGTTTCTCTTTTGCCCCAATATAGCATCAAACAACAACTATAACAATGAATATGGGAAGACCAGCAACAGCCCTTTCTGTTTTCAAGGTTCAGTCAAGGCAGCGCGGGAAAACGAAGGCATGATTCGGTCTGAGGTCGGGAAACTGGATTTGAGCTCCAGTTCTGCTCCTTATTACCTTGACTCTGTGTAATCCACTTAACTTTTTGTCAACCTGTTTCCTTTTCTGTAGAATCAGGGGCTCAGAGGAGGTGATCCTGAAGGTCCTTCCCAGTTCCAAATCTTATGATCCCCATAAAAGGCATCGTTGGAGTTCGACTTTATAGGTTCTGCTTGTGAGGCAGCTCTTGCACATCATTTAATAAATCCCCAAATTGCAGTGTTGGGACCAATGGAGAAAGTAAAGTGCCCTCCCCAGGCTGTCGATCTCATTTGTCAGATTTAAATTCCTGAAGTACAGTTAATGGTTGGGGAAATGTGCTTTGACCACCCCAAGGTGCTCAAATGTCTTCATCTCAGGTGAAGGCAGAGTGGTGAGCAATCTTATTATGGAATAGAGGGATGTCTGGGGGTTTTACCCTGTGCAGTGGGACCATAATCTATGTTTAGGGGTTTCTATTTTACTTCCTTTTAAAGAGAGAAGCAAAGTCATTTTACATAAAAATCAGAGGTTGCTGAATGATTGACGTTAAATCCCTCATCATTTGCTAAAGCCTCTGCATTAAGGATGGTCAGTGCTCACTTGCTTACATAGCCCAAGGGATGTAGCCTGAAATTCAAAAGGTGCCTCTTATGGTAGTTCATTCAACATAATATCAGCTTATCCTTGATGACACTGGTCCTTACTGATTAGGATACAAACCGAGAGGGAGAAGCCAAGTCGAGCAGCAAAACTAATCGTCTGAAAGAAGAAGGACAGTGCCCTTATTTATGGACCGTATTTGCTAGTTGTCGTTGAGCTTTCCAAAACAAGCCAGTTGGGTTTCTTTAATTCTTGTGTCCTGCCTCTCGCATCTCCACGATGATGGAGCCATGCTGTGAGGAATGGTGACAGAAGATCTGATTATCCGAATGGCATCGTCATTAATGTTTGTTGATGGGGACTGGGGAGGGATTTTCTATCATGTGGCAGGAAGTTGAGGGCTTCATGGTTTACCTACTTGTCTGTCCCTTTGGTTTATTAAAGGAACATATGAAAAGCATAACAGACTCCGGCTGAGGGCTCATTTTCTTGGCAGGGAATTTATGCTTCTCAATTAAAAAAAAACTGGACTTGTGTGTTTTTTTTAAGTCAAGGATACCAGATTTGAGATCTTGGCAGATCCTGTCCAGTGAAGCCCTTGTAAGACTCGCCATAATGTCCAGATGGCTTGATTCAGAAATGGGAGAAAGGGGAAACATTGCCCCACTCTCCTTTCTTTACCACCCTCCTTCTCATGACTACGTTTGCACATTGGGATCCAGAAACTAGTGAATAATACTGTGATTGTGATTTCCTACAGGAAATTGGACAGCAAGAGAGTAAAAGTGTGTGTGTGTGTGTGTTTGCCTTTAGGAAGCAAACCATGTAAGAAGGGAGATCTGGGAAACAGATCATGGAAAATAAAATCTCATGAATAAGCTCTTGGTCCTTTACCTTGGAGCAGGGAGATACTACTCTGGTCCCTCTAGAATTCTCGGGAAATTATCTTTTCGGCATGTGAAATACTCAAGGTTTTGTTTTAATATCAGCACCTTTCTTCCCACCTCTTTTAGTCCCTCAATCCCGAGCTCACGGGCGCATACCTACCTACCAGCACCATGGAAACTCACCTACGGGAAAATGAAATCCCGTGAACATAAAGAGTGATATCAGAAATGTCCTCAGATTGTCCTCAGATTTTAACCTTATTTTTTTTTTTTAAAGAATGCTGTGGTTTCTCAGACCTTTGAAAAGAATTACCTTCTTAAGTTAATAGAAGAGCATGCACGGGTGATGGTAAGAGTCAGGAATAGTCCTGTGTGCACAGGATTAGAGGGTCCGAGATTTAGGGGTAGAAGAGAGGACTGCCAAGGTCACTTAAGCCATCTCCCTCATTTCATAGCTCATAGAACTCAGGACAAACAGAATTATAGTGACTTGACTGGCGTGACCCGGTAATACGTGATTTGCTGACTCCCCGCCCTTTCCACTGCAGCACAAGGTTCAAATACCAGCCTTGATATTTATGAGGTATGTGTTGTTAGGCGAGTTGTTTGGTTTCCAGAGCTTCAACTTTCACATCTGCAAAATGGACGTAAAAGTACAAGAGGTCATGAGTAAGTGTTCCATAATGCTTAACGTGACACATCGATGTGAAGGATCATCACTGAGGAGAAGGCTGGCCTTAAAGTCAGGAACACCTGGGTTCAAGTCCTGTCCCTCACTTGTGCTGCCTGAGTGATCCTGGGCAGGTCACTTAACCCCTCTGTGCCCAGGCAACTCTCAAAGACTGTAAGTCAAGGATAAGTTTCTGCTCTGCATCGACAAGGGGTTCCCTCCAGTGATTAATTAAGTCATAGCTGTGTGTCCTTAACTCTCTCCTCACCCAAGTTACTCCACTGAAACTTATTTGAGTCATAAGTAATAACTGAAATCCCTTTTTCCGGTATATAATGAAGCAGAAATGTACCAATGAGGAAGTGTTCAGAATGGATAAAAGCCATTCTGAGGGGCAGAAAGTCCCTCCCTGAAGACTGTCTCTGAGCTCCAAAATGCCCCTTGGCCAATGTGCCGTCTCTGCCATTTAGAATGGAAGTTTAATGAGGATGTGGATGCCTTGTTTTTTGGATCTGAATCCTTAGTGCTTAGCACAATCCTTCCCCTGTATTAAGCATTTCAGTGCCTCCTCATCCATTCATTTATACCCTTTGCCTGATGTGAAATACAGACAGTCTCTCCCTATGCACCTCAAAGAACACAACCAGACTTTTTGAGAAAGTCGCTTGCATTTTAGGCCCCTACAGGAGGTGTGAGGGTGGGAAATGGTTTTGTGATGTGACTTTATTAACTTTGGAATGCATGGGGCACCAGGAAGGAAACAGGGACACCACTCTACATTTTAAGTAAGGCCTCTGTTGATGCAGGTCTGTGTTGCAAACTGATCACAGATCACGGACCCCAGATTTAGAACTGGGGCGGACCTTCAAATGTACCATTAATGCCTCTGATGAGGGCCAGAGTCAGAATGTGTGAGCTGATGGGTTGTTAAAGAATGTCAAGTCTGACTACTGCATCTGACAGATGAGGAAACTGAGGTAAAGCAAGATATGTTGGACATGCTAGTGATAAAGTGGCCAGTGTCCAGAGCAGGCGCCCAGAATGGGGAAGACCATCACATTGGTGGTAAATGAGGGTCACTTGGAGCTGGTGGGAGATGGAGGGGCAAAGGAAGAAAGTGGGCAGGCATTCTGTCTTCAAGTGTTTAAAGGGCTGCCACGTGAAGCAGGGATCATACTGTTCTGAGAGGGCAGCGTTAGGATCAGTGGACAAAAGCTGGCTTGATGTAAAGGAGAATGGCTGAATAATTATTTAGGAATGTGGATACTTAGACTTCCCTGTGGTCTCCTGAGCACATAGACTTCCTCTAATGTGATTCCCACCCTCCCATGGCTGCCCATGCCATAAGTGTGCTCTCTCAAGTCCTCCATGGGGTGGGTCACCGTGTTGGGCAGCACTCGTCATGACCTCCAGTTATCTCTTACTCTCAGCCTGGGACCACACAATTGTCCACTTCCTTTTTGACAATCTTTGCCCCAATTCCTTTCCATGTGTCATTATTTATTATAAGTTCACAGCGTCATTGGTTGAGGGGAAGAGGCCTTAGAGTCCATCAAGAACAACTTCTTCATATCACAGATGAGAAAGCTGAGCTCTGAAGGTTAAGGGGCTTCCCCAGGCTCACTCAGTGAGTAATGTCTGGGGCAGGATTTGAGCTTGGTTCTTCCTGGCTCCAAGCCCAGTGCTCTATGCACTGCCTCTTGCTGGTATTGCTGCCTCTTGGGGTATTCATTGTCACCTGGTGCTCCTTGTTGACCTCTGGGTGATCTTCCTTCTTAATTTTTCAGAGTCTGAGTGTTCCTGCCACATACCAATCACCAATGCAGTAGGTGGTTGATATTGAAAGCTGGTCCTTTGTTTTGTTTTGTTGAGAAGTGTGGGGAAGACAGTCCAGCCCACCCTTCACCACTGGTTTGATTCTGGGTCTCACTGGAGCTGTCCAGAAGGAAAAAGGGCTGCCCCAGGAGCTGGTGGCTTCTGCTTGCTGATGGTCTTCAGGTACAGCAGAGAGGACCACGTGTGGGGAGTGTAGGTGGTGGGATTCTTGGTCAGGAGGAGGTTAAGCTACTTGGCTTCTCAGGTCCCTTCTAGTTCTGAAATCATGTTACTCAAAAAACGTTGACAAAGGCATTTTACTTCTGTGAGAGTCTGCATCCCATCACCTTGTGTCTCACACACATGCATGACAAATGCCACATGCACACACACACACACACATTCACACACACACACTCACACACACACACTCACACACATACTCACACACACTCACACACACACTCACACACACACACACTCACACACATTCACACACACACACTCACACACACTCACACATGCACACTCACACACACACACTCACATACACTCACACACACTCACACACACACTCACACTCACACTCACATACACACACACACTCACACACACACTCACACACACACACACTCTCTCACACACACACACACACACACACACACACAGAGATTTCGCCAGTGCAAGAAGACAAGGGAGAAAGTTTCCCAGGCCATATTAAAGAATTGTCCTGGAAAAAGTCATCTGTTGTTGTTAGAGCATTTTCGCCAGCCTTTTGGAGAAGAGAAGGGCAAGTAATGGCCAATTACCTGACAGCTTTGGCCTCTGTCTCTGGGGAATCGGGGATGCGTATATACTTGAAATGCTTTTCCTCGAAGCGAGGCACTTTCTTGACAAAGTGCCGTCAGGAGCTGACCCAGAGCCAGCCTGAGTTCTCAGGGCCAGCGGAAGGAATGCAGGAATTGTGTGAGGCAGGAGGCTGTAGCCGTGAAATCCGGAGAAGACGCTTATGCTTGTGTGTTCAGGGAGGTCGGGCAGATCTACGGATGTGCTTCCGTCAGAGAATCCAAACATTTCCGAGTTGACAGGCACCTCCCTCGGCTCCACACCTGCTAAGTGTCGTGTGGGATCTGCTCGAGCATATCCAGAGAAAGGGAAACCCCCACCTCGCTCACATGATTGCTCTGGGCCTCAGTTTCTCCATCTGTCAAATGAGGCTGTTGGGTTTAATGATTGCTAAGGACTCAATTAGCTCTAAAGTGATGATCTTCTGACTTCCTGGGGCAGGCCAGATTCCTTCTGGACATTTTATTTCTGGGGCCAAGAGACAAACTGTCCTCTTGGTCCATTTTGTTCAAGATGCCTGTTTCTCCAGGAAACTGGGCTGGGGAAAGTCTTTCCAATGGCCAGAGTGTCCCCTTTGTCTCCTCCGCCCCTCCAGAGTTCGACACAGAATGTGCAGTGAAAGTCGGGGTCTGGCTGAGGCTGTTACTTCCTCTGGTTGTGCACAGAGTTAGGAGGGAGAGTAAAATTATGATGACAGCAAGAAAGATAACAGATAACTTTAGACCAGGTTTTAGGGTTTGCAGCGTGATTTACACAGATGCTCTCGTTTGGCCCAGACAAACTCCTGGGAGGGAGGAGCTCTGATCACCTCCGCAGACAGAGGAAGAAGCTGAAGCGGAGAGAGGTTAAGAATCTACCCTGGGCACTTGGTGGGGTCACCTATGTGACAGGTGACATCATCTCATGGTGCCTTAGGCAGGATTCGAATTCAGATCTTCTTGATACCAAATCCATCCCTGTGTTTACTACGACACCTTCCATCTCTGATACCTTGAGCAAGTCACTTAATATCCCAGCTCTGGCACTTTCTTGACTCTGAGAAATTCACTTAAGCCTGCAGATATGTCTCCCTTGGCCTTAGCTGCTAGGTTGTGGGTGGTTTGTAATCTGCACTGGTGGAGAGTGTTCCCACTCAGGGAGCTCCCTACACGGGTGCAGTCCCAGATCCCTCAAGTATTTGCATAATTGTCCTAGAACAGATTCTGACTCTGGTGTGCAGCATTTAGAGAGATGTCCACAGTGTGGACATGCCACATGTGCCTTTGGCTTCCACCACCATATGTGAAGTACAGGCCACACTCATTACCTCCAGAAAGTAGCATACATTGCACGTTTTATAATCCACTTATTAAATTGATTTGTTTCCATGTTTCATTTCAAAGGGTGCCAGAAATGCCCTTGATGGGGGTGAAGAGCCGGGAGAGGCTGTCTCATTGCTTCCTCTGCCTGTGTGGGGGGGGAAAAGAGAAAGAGGAAGTTTATGACCACAGAGAGTTTGGTTCGAATTTGCACCTTTTACTTATGGAGTGATAGGCAACCTTATTATACTTTAGTACCTCTGTGGTCTCAGTCATGTCTGCACTCCCTCCAGCAATGCAGGTTGCGGCTCTTCCCTGCAGACCTAGGTTGTGGGACTTGCCTTCATGTTTTCCCATATGTTCACCTCAGAGGGTCTCCCTTCCCCGCAAGGTGCTGAAACCTTCTTGAATTCTCTAGACATGACTTGGAAACCAGCAGAGTCTTTGGGCTGGCCGCCATCATCCCTTGCTCTCATTATCTCTTGGGCCCACCCCTTTTTCCACCATGCTTCCTTGGATAACTGAATCTCAATGGGAGGGAAAATGTATTCTGTTCTTGGTTTGCATTGGTTGGAGACATCAGAGGTCCTTGTCACCCTCCATCACTGTTGATTCAGGGGAAGCTTTGTCTAGGAATGGCGGATAATTCTAAAAAAAAAACTATTAGGAGAGGAGAAAGCAGGGGGTCCCACAGTGCATAGAACCCTGGGATTGGACTTGGGAAGAATGAATTTGAATCCTGCCTCAGACGCTTACTGTCTATGTGACACTAGGCAAGTCACTCTCTCTCTCTCTCTCTCTCTGTCTCTGTCTCTGTCTCTGTCTCTCTGTCTCTCTTTCTCTCTCTCCCCCCTCTCTCTCCTCTTTCTCTCTTTCCTCTCTCTCTCTCTTTCTCTCTCCTCTCTCCTCTCTCTCTCTCTCTTTCTCTCTCCTCCCTTTCTCTCCTCTCTCTCTTCCTCTTTTCTCTTTCTCTCTCTCTCTTTCCCTCCCTCTCTCTCTCTCCCTCTTTCTCTCCTTCTCTCTCTCCCCTGTCTCTGTCTCTCTCAGCCTGTCAGATGGAGATAACAGTGGCACTTAGCTCCCAGCTTTGCTGGGAGGACCAAGTGAAGTCATATATGCAAAGCATTTCGCCAGATTTAAAGTTCTGTATAAATGCCAGCCATCAGAACGTAAGCTTCTTGAGGACAGGGAGGATTTCTACTTCTCTTTGTTTCTCCAACACGTAGTAAACACTTAATAAATGACTGTGGTTTGTTGATCACTAAAACAGAAGGGTAACCTCAGTCTCAGGGCAGACTCAGATTTGAATCCAGCTGCAGATCGACTTATCCCCTTTCTCTTAGGCTCTGTGCCCTCGTCTCTGATAATCCTGCCAGTAACACAGAGAGTCAGCTATAGAAGTGATAAAGTGTCCTCCAGGACTGTTTGAGGATCCAGTGATACAACCAGAGGATCTGAGTTCAAATCCAGACTACGTCACTTCTTCCCTGTGGGGTCTTGGTGACCCTTTTACTTCTGTAGGCCTCATTTTTCCCCGTCCTAAAATGAGGGTGTTAGACTAGATGCCTCAGCGATTCCTTCCAGCTGTAGATCTATGAACCGTGACTGTAATGTGTGTAGGCATTGGTCAAAATGTAAGTCTCTCTAAAAGTCTGTGATTCTTAGGGCCAAACATTCAGATCTGTAAGATGGGCATAATCAAAGCACCCACCTCCCAGGCTCATCTGGAGGACAAAGATGAGACAGTCGGGGAGTATTTCACAAACCTTAAGGCATCGGGTGAATGCTGCTGCTGTTAAAAACTCAGTCCATTTCATGTCATCTTTCCCAATGAGATTAAGGAGTTAAAAGGTTTTGCACCATTACTTTGAATAGAGAATTAATAAATTGAGTTTTTGAATAATCAAAAAAAATAAAAATTCAATTCAGAGCATGGCTGCAATGGTGAGAGGAAGGCCAGCTGGGCACCGGCGCCAGCATTCGCATCCTGCTTCCTTCCTCTATGTCCCCATTAAAATCCCACTTTCTGTGGGAAACTTTCCCCAGCCTCTTCTTCATTCCAGAGCCTTTTCTCAATGCATTGTTTCCTATTTATCTTGTCTACAGCTTGTATGTATATGTGTTGCCTTCCCTGTTAGATTGTAAGGCCCTTGAGGGCAGGGGCTGTCTCTGGGCTCTTTCTGTATCCCTAGGGCTTGGAGCAGTAATTGGCACACAGTAGGTGCTTAATAAAGGTTTATTGCATTAGCCTCAGGGTCACGAGATCAGGGCTCCAGTCCTTGGGATGTGTGTACAGGACAGTCCTGTTTCTCTCTGAGTCTGCAGAGGATGATTTTCTGACCTACTTGTGTGCGGTATAACCAGTAAAACCCACATGGGTGGGAGCTGCTCTGGATCCCCAGTGGGAGCGTGGGTTGGCTGCACTAGTGTCTGTGTCCAGCCGTCGCTAGTGTTGTGTGGTTGGGGGACAGGGAGGGGATCAGAGATCCAGAACTCACGGAGCCCAACCCCCTTGTCTTAGAGGTGTGGAAGGGGGAACCCAGAAAAGTGAGTTACACAGGGGAAAATGGGGTGGTCCTAGGTGCGGAGGTGGGAGGCACCCCCAGTGCCACCTAGACCCAAGTCCCTCATCTTCCCGATGAGGAAACTGGCACGTGATAGTAAAAGGATCGCGTGAAGGATTCCCTGTGCTCTCTGTCAGTCCTCTCCCCCTCTCCCTGCTTCTCCCTCTCTCTTTCTCTCTCTCCTCCTCTCTCTTCCTTCTCACCTCTCTCTCCTCTGTCATTCCCTTCTCTCCCTCCCTTTCTCTACCTCCTCCTCCTTTTTCTTCTTTTTCGTCTTCTCTCTCTATCTGTTCTTTCTCCCCTTATTTCTCTTTTTTTGGGTCTTTTAAATTTATTTTAATTTTTTTTTATTTTTAACTAAACAAACACGAACATTTCAACATATAAAGCAAAGAGAATTGTTTATCAATATGTGAACTTTTGTGAAGTTTACTTAAAATATGTACTTTGGATTAAATTAAATTAAAATTAACTTGAGCCTGGTAAGAGCAAAACTGCCCTGCTTTTATCTCCTCTTGAACTCCCTCTTCTACATTCTTTTCTTTCTTTCTTTCTTTCTTTCTTTCTTTCTTTCTTTCTTTCTTTCTTTCTTTCTTTCTTTCTTTCTTTCTTTCTTTCTTTTCTCTCTCTCTCCTTCTCTCCCTCCCTCCCTCCTTCCTTCCTTCCTTCCTTCCTTCCTTCCTTCCTTCCTTCTTTCCTTCCTTCCTTCCTTTCTCATTTTAAAGACGGGGAAACCAAGAGCCAGAAAAGGAAAGTGACTTAGCCAAGGCCCAGCAGCACACAGACACAAGGGCCAGAATTACCACCTGGGTCCCCTGATTCCACATTGAAGTACTTTTCCTACTACTCCACCAAGGTATATCTAAGGAAGAAGTATCTTACTTATAGATGAACTGTTTTTCATGGTGCCTCCTTCTAGTTGAGGAAGAAAGAAAAAGGAAGAGAAAGAAAGAAAGGAAGAAAGAAAGAAAGGAAGGAAGGAAGGAAGAAAGAAAGGAAGGAAGGAAGGAGGAAAGGAAGGAAGGAAGAACGAACTTTGAGAGCCTTTCACAGTTTGTGTCCCTTATGAAATGGGCAGTCCAGGTTCAGCTGGAATTTCCAGTTAATCTCCCTCATTGGCCTGCGGCAACAAAGCCAACATCATCTCTGCTCTCCAGCTCTCTCCCCAAATGAAATCCATGTGCTTGGGTGCCCTGACTGTCCTGGGTCCTTCTGTTGCTCAATCTTTTCAAAACTATTTAATGAAACTCCTCAGGACCAACAGAGACCTGCCATAATGGGTGTTACTAATTCACATTAACACAAATCCATGTCCTCAGCTTCCAAGGAAACCTTGGGTGGGATCTATCAGGCTAGTGACATCTGAGCAGAGTCTGGGACCTTTTACAAGATGACCC
>CM053590.1:6155706-6169722 GCA_028646515.1 Pseudochirops corinnae | reverse complement strand
AGTGCCCTGCTGGGTCGCATGAAAAAAGAAGGATGAGAATGTGGCTTGGATTAGAAAAACAATCACATTTTCAGATCAAACTGAACTTGGATTTGTACTTTTGTAAGCTCTCTCTGAGGAATGGATGGCTTTCATGTCTAATAAGTCATCCGTGAATCACCCTTGGTCACAGTGGCCCCCCTGCACAGGAAATGATTGTTATCAGTAGTCCTCGAGATTGTTGGCACCTGGGCCCATTGGCAGGGAATTCTGAGGGTGCCCTCCTACCCCCTTTCTGTCCCTCCCGCTTCAGAGCTCAGCATCCGTTTGCCCCAGTCCTCTTCCAGACCCCACTGATCCAAACTATAGCAGCCTGGCTGGTCTGCTTTTCCTGGAGGTGCCCCCTGTTCCTCCTCCTCAGCGGCCTTTTCTCTGCCTCCCTCCGCATCTCCTGCTTCTATTGCCAGAGAAATCAATAATGTGGAGCTCGTTACTGTTTTTGGTTTATTTTACACTCATAGTTATGATTGTGTCTTCAGAGGGAGCTCTCCTTCATTGGTGCAAACAAGCATCTCATGTTGGAGCTGAGATTCAGAGCTGTTTGGTGCCTCGAGGTGTTAATGACCTGCCCAAGATCACTCTGCCAGTGTGTGTCATGGGTAGCGTCTGAGCCAGGGGTCTTCTGTCCCACAGCTGATACCAGTCATGCCAGCTAAGTGTGACTGACTCTGGGCCCCTTCCTCCCAAACACATTTCCCTTCCTCAGTTACAGCTGGCTAAGACAAACACCCTCCTCCCATGCCCCCATGGCAGAGAGGCTGGAGAGGGAAGGTAGAGATGGGAGTCAAGAGGGGCTGTTTTGCCTTCATGGATAAGGCTGGAGAAACAGCCCAGATGAGGTACAGTGGCCAGTTAGTGGGAGAGCCTTTCCCCTGGGCCCTGTGGTTCTAGGAAATCTAGCTGAAGACATCCATGCTCAGTTCCTGTCTGCCTCCTGGTGCCCACCTTCCCATCTCCCTAAGATCTTTTCAGCTCAGGATGGGTTGAGGCCAGATTCCCTGACCTTGGTGACCTGCTCCAGGAGTCTCAGTGGGGGCGTTCATTTGGTTCTTACCATCTGAGGAGGAGGGAGGAAGGCAGACTCCTCAGGGGCTTGGTGCCAGCTAACGTCAGAGTTAATGACCCAGAGATGTGGTTCATTCCATTCAGGTCCTTAGCAGAGAAGGGCAATGGGGGAGGAGGAAATCAGTGAACAACAAAGTGGGCATCTCTTGGCAGAGAACCTTCCCTCCATCCCATTGCCCCAGTCCCTGGCTTACCTCCAGCTTGCTGATCCTTTGCTTGCTAAGTCAATTAAAACCAGGCCAGGAATTAATTTCTGGGCTCATGTCTCATAGGCATATTAATACTTTAAATCCCAATCCTTGACAAATTTTAGGAACCAGCTTTTCAGAATAACTGGAAACTTAAAAATTAGCAACTATGAACCGTAACCCGACACAAAATGTCACATTTTCACATCTGTTTTTCATGTTCTGCTATTTATCTGAGGGCTGGAATTATTAAATAATGAGAAAGATATCTTCCTGTTATCACAGGTAATGGCGCGGTAACGCGACGCTGATAAACGGGCGTGCTCCAGCAAGATCCCGGGATTCCAAGAAAATCCCAGTGTTTTGGCTCTAGCCTCAATCCATCAAGCATTCATTCGTCTTTTTGGGTCTGATAGACGAGCTGCTAGTGTTCCTGGCTAGTTAATAATTGTCCCATAAATAGGAGAAGGAAACAGCTTTGGGCTTTCTGGTAAAACTGCAGCTTGGGAGATGTGGGAGTGGCTAAAGAAGGACAGGTTGTTAAGGGGCTCCATGGTGCTATTAGGGCCAAGCAAAAGGGGATGGGGGCTTCAAGCTGGACTTCCTGAGGTAGGCTGGTACCAACTGGGTTTTCTGGGCTTTTTCTTGAACAGGTAAGGCTGTTACAAGCTGGCTGCTTTCATCCATCCCAGGAACTACTATTCAGTGTGGGTTGTGAAGGAGGGACTCTGGGTGACTCTTGTGGCCAGACCTGTGATTTTCTTGGATAAAGGGACTCTCACAGTCAAGAAACTTCACCCACCAAAACAGATTGGAGGTTTCATCTTAGAAAGTTACTTGGGACCCTGAGCGTTTGACACAGACAGGCTGTGCCAAGCCCTGGTCTACCTTTTACCCTGGGGTTTCTGACTGCCAGATCCTGAATTTAGGTCTAGCATACCATCCTTAATACAGTGCTGCCTGTCTATAGGCCAAGCAACACCAGGAGAAAATGGGAGAAATCCCCAGGAAGAATGGAAAAGGCCAATCTTGAAAAGTCTTCAGGACTTTTCTTTGGAAGACATAAAACTCACAGTGAAGGCTACGTGTGTCTGATCAGCAAGGGGCTGAAAAGAGAAAGGAGATGGGAAATGTATGGAAGCCCTTCCAGAAGAGGCTGCAAGGATTAGCTGAGAACCCCCTGGATAGGGGCTTATTTAGCAGGAAAAAAAGGTCTCTCGTCTGGACGGTGGTCGTGGGCTGTTTTTCAGAAGGAAGAATCTGGGCCAAGAAGTTGTATAGACAGACAGCTGCTGTTTCAGAGCAAACAGTCTTAATACTCCCCTGTACATAAATAATGATCTCCCCTCCCTCATCCTTCGCAAAAATATCGTGCCCAAGGCTCACTGTGTGGGGAAAGGAGATGGACTGGATTCTCTCTGGAGGTCAGGAGAACAAGAGAGAAGGGCAGGAAGTTGGGCTGGGGAGGGGTAAGGGAGGCTTTTGGATGTCCCAGTTTGGGAGATTTCCATTCTCACAGGAGGAGCTCAGGTGTTCATGACTAATTACGGAGGTGGGGAAAAAGTCATGTAATGACTGGGACCAGGTCATCATGGAAGAAAGATGTGTGTGTGTGTGTGTGTGTGTGTGTGTATGTATGATGGGGGGAATGTACTTACCTCTACTCAGGGGAGGTTTCACATGACTAACTACTTGGTGATTGAATGGTTGTGCACCCCCCCCCCCAATTTTCAAGCATCATGGGGAACTCGGGAGCCCAGGTTCTGCAAATATGAAAGGCAGAGGTAACGCTCCACTGACCACTGGCCACTGGCCACTGACCACTGACGTGTGCTTAGATTATACTGCACTTGTGTTCATTCCAGGATGACTGTTGTGAAAATGCAGGCAGGGCTTCCTTCTGGGGGAGGAAGTTATTGGGTTCCTGAGGACACCCTCACAACAGCGACTATGTCTGACCTTCCAAGCCTGTGCTGGTCTGATCAGCCACAGTCGGACCCAGTGTGACTTGTCCCCTTGGAGAACAAGGACGATACCCAGTAACAACCACGATGAGGATGGTTTGCGTCTCCGTAGAACTTTAAGATTCACAAAGGGCTTTGCATGTTTCCTCATTTGGTCCTTCTAACAACCCCGGGAGGTAGGTGCTGTGGTAACCCCATTTTATAGATGAGAAATCTGAGACTGAGACTGGTTAGGTGACTTGCCCAGTGCTGCACAGGCAGCATTTGGAGGCAGGATTCACACCCAGAGCTTTCTGACTCCACGTCCAGATCTCCACCCATAGAGCTGCCTCATGGTCTCATGTGGTCAGTAATAGCTGCTTGTCAATCATGGCACCTTTGGACGGTGCTCATGAGTCTAGTGGGATTTCTGTCTGTGCAGTGTTTTCATCTGTCAATAGGATCTTACTCCTCAGCAATAAAATCAGGAGAATCTATTCAATTTCCTAGAAATTCTCAGGTTATACAACTGTCAGTACATCCACCAAAATCCCATCATGTCATCCCAGGGCTGCCACTTACCTGGTGCTTTAAGGCTTGCAAAGCACTTCACGTGTATTCTCTCATTTGGCCCCCTCATAATCCAGGAAGGCAGGTGCTGCTCAATTATTATTTTTAATTAATTAATTTTAGTTTTCAACGTTTGTTTCCGTGAGATTTTGAGTTCTAAATTTTCGCCATTTCCCTCTCCTCCCCCCTCCCCTAGTGTGCAATATGAGATAGGCTATACGTATGCTTTCATATTAAACACATTTCACATGAGTCTTGAGGTAAAGAAGAGTTAGAACTGATGAGAGAAACCGTGAGAAAGAGGAAACAACAGCAAAAAAAGCGAGGAGGTTGTGCGTGTCAATCTGCATTCAGCCTCCAGAGCTCTTTTTCTGGACGTGGATGGCATTTTCCATCGTGAGGGGGTGTGTGTGTGTGTCTGTGTGTGTGTGTGTGTGTCTGTGTGTGTGTGAGAGAGAGACAGAGACAGAGAGAGAGAGACAGAGAGAGAGAGACAGAGAGAGAGAGACTTTGAAATGTTAACATCGTATAGTACAAGATTGCCTATGTCTACAATTCTGTGTTATATATAAGACTCGGGTGGGTGGGAAGATGAAAATCGGAAGGTATGTGGATGCTGTCCGATGCTACTGTGCTTGGAGGAGTCTGTGATTCCATTGGTGGGGGTGGCAGTCCTTCTTGGGGACAGTCGCTGAAATCCCTTTCTGCTTCTGTGTCTATCCTCTCTTGTGATCTCTCTCTAGGGGTTCCCATTACTACCCATCCATGCCTTCTCACCCTTAGGACTGACTGTAGGGTCTCCCTTACCCACGGATGGCTTTGTGTAGAGCTTATTAACATCCATTCTGAAATGTGGTGACCAGAAGTGATTGATGGACAGAATGGAAACCCCAGAGTGTCAGAGTTAAGAAGGACTCAGCAGCCATCTAGAACAACATGGTCGTTGAACCTTTGCTTGAGGACCAGAAGAGCAGCCCATTGCACTTTAGGGAACTTAGAGCTGGGAAGTTTTTCTCCCTGCAAAAAATCAAACCCCACAATTGCAACATCTACGCCTCAGTCCTAACTCTGATCACTAGGGCTAAGCAGAAACGAACCAGCCCACTGGAAGACAGCTGTCCTGCCAGTCAGTCAGTCAGTCTACAAGCAGTTATAAATGCTTACTGTGTGCCCAGCACTGTGCTAAGGATACAGAGGGAGATGCAAAGAGAGACAAAAACTCAGTCCCTGTTTTAGGGAGCTCCCATTCTAGAGCAGGAGACATCGTGCAAATGGCTCATGCATCCAAGGTATAGAAGGTGTGAATGGAAGGTCGGGTTTTTGGGAAGATGTGTCAAGGATGCCACTGGGGTTTGGAGCCTGAGTAATTGGGCACATGGGTTGGCACTGAGGATTCTGTGGGTTCCTTCTGGCTCTGAGATTCTGATTTGTGACCTTGGTTAGTTGAAAAGTAAATGGAACTGGATGTTAAGATGGGAGACTCTGGCTGGTATCTAAACTCTGCAAAACCCTGAAATCTATGCATCACTGGGTTTCAGAATGGGCACTTTTTGGTGAGCAGCTAAGACCCCAGTGAAGGACCACTTGACCATGCCCATCACTACAGTATTGTATGTATAGGAGTGTTTCAAAAATGTACGCTACCTCTAATACATTTGAAAGTCATTTGCATATTATACAATGTGGAATATTGAGAGCAGCAAAGACTCGGTTTCTAGCTGTTCCTGGCTCTGATACTAATTTGTGTGACCTTAGAAAAGTCACATATCCTGATTGGATCTGGATCACTTCATCTTCTTACCTGTCAAGTGAAGGCTGACACGGAATCGTAGTTAGAGGCTGAGAAGGAACAGTCCAGGGCTCCTAGTCTGACTCCTTCATTTTGTGTGAGAAAACTGAGACTCTGGGGGTCAAGTAATTTACCCCTGGCCACTGAGGTAGGAGGGGCAGGTAGGGCTTAGGCTGGAACCCAGCTCATCTGAGACCAAGCCCAGGACTGTGTTCATAACATTGTTGGTGGGACCAGATCAGGGAATCTCTTTGTATGGTGGATTACTTTAGTTAGAGTCTGGTGAAAGCTATGGGACCCTTGCTCTGAATCAGATTTTCAAAACCATGTTTGAGGGAAATGCAGAATTTCAGTTGTAGGCTAATGAAAATAAAGATATCTATATATCTGTATGTGTGTATATATGTGTATGTACACATACACATACACACGCATACATGTACACATATATATTGAAGTTGACAGACCCCTTGACTTCTCCCCATGGTACTCCTCAGGGGCTGCGGACCCAGCATGTCTAAAGCACTTGGCAAACCTTAAAGAATGACATCAATGGGAGTTGTTGTTACTGTCACTACCACCTCTGCTACTTCTATTATTATTATTATCATTATGTTATTTTAGGCCTAAAACGACCTCAGAAAAATAGAAAATTGAAGCATATTTCATTTTCCTCTTCAAATTAGATGAATTCAGTAATAGGAGACATTGTGTATGAACTCTTATGTATATAAGTAATTCTTACCCTCGAAATGGCTTAATGCAATAACACTAATGGCCTTCCCACACTGGTTTTCCTCTCTCCATGGTGCCTTTTGATTGCACAGTACAGCTCATAATATTATTCACTAATCATAGCATCATAGATTTAGAGCTGAAAGGGCTTTGGAGGACATCGGGTTTACCCAGCCCCCTTCACTTTGCAGATGGAGAAACTGAGGTCCAAGAAAATTAGTTTGCCCAGGTAGCATCTGTGGCGAGGGGCAGAGCTGGCATTTGGACCCCAGAGCCGGCAGTGCTTCTGCCCACAAAGCCTTTCTGTGCCTGCTGTCTTGTTGGAGGCATAGTCTAGGACCAGTCTTCTTCACGCAGAATGCTTATTGTGTTATTGAAAATTAAAAATCTTGAGAGTAAAAGTTTTATTTTTATTTTTTCTGTTAGCTTCCTCCCTCCCTCTCTCCCTTCCTCCTTCCCTCTCTCTCTCCCTTCCTCCCTTCCTTCCTTCCTTCCTTCCTTCCTTCCTTCCTTCCTTCCTTCCTACCTTTCTTTCACTCTTTCTTCCTCTCTTCCACCCCCCTTCCCCACTTAGTGATCCCTTTCAGCCTGAGGCCCAGCTATGGTGAATTTCCTTAAAAGCCCCAATAATAAAGGGACTTAGGCTTGTGGCTGCAAACTGGTCCTTTGATGTGCTTTCCTATGGAGATTTGTTTAGGCAAGGCAAAGAAACTGGCCACTCCTGTGACCCTTGACTGAGAAAGTTTCAGCCTTGAGCTGGAGATGTCTGCTCAGGCCTTGGCATCTGAGTGAGTGCTGATGGATAGGAGCCCAGGCTAAGCTGTCACCAGCTGTCAGATGCCCAATAAATGGGAGCCCCCAGAGTCTGGCTGAGGGGTCTCCTGCGGGCAGGGTGTGTGTGTGAGGAATCCAGATTAGACACTGCCTGGGTCACTTCACATTCATTCACAAGGCATAGTTTCCATGTCCTGGAAGGTATTAGGGACTTTCCTTTCTGAGAGCTCTCTGCCTCTTTGGCCTTCTGCAAGAGGGGCAGGAGATAAGGAATGTTATCGGTGCATCTCGATGTGAGACATGATGGCGCAATGCGGCGGTGCATGGAATTTTATTTGGTTCTCCAATTTGATAAATGATGGGCTATCTGTGGGTCAAATCTAGTCCAAATCTGTGGCTCCCATCTGTCACCAAGATAGAACTAAATGGGCCCAGATTGGTGGCCATCATGAAGGAAGCAAGTCATGTCAGTTCTCCTCTCCATTAAGGGGCCCTGCGTTGCCTGATTCACATAATCAAATGGCTGGCAATGAGGGCAGGCTTCTGAACGCCTGCTCACTGCCTCCCTCCCTCCCATGGCCTCAGTGACGTCCAGTGTCTCCGGCGAGCCCCGGTTCCCTCTGCTCTGATGTTGGCTTTAAGTCAGCTCTGTCTCATTCACATATGTTCACAGAACTCTGGGAGGGAGAGACTCAAAATTCATTTTAATCCAGAATCTTCCCTGACTTGTGTCAGAAATATTTTGGTTTAGCTACTGGACCGGGGAAGCAGGATCACAGAAATACAGAAAAATCGAGGGGACCTCAGTGCCCATCTAATCCTGTCTAACACATTCTTGCAAAAGAATCCTCGCTCTGACATTCCTGGTCAGTGACCATTCAGCTTTTGCCTGTGGTCCTCCAGTGATGGGGAGGGCGAGGGGAGGGGACTCCTTGAGGCAGCCCAGTTCACTTATGGATTATCTCTCTTGGTGAGGAAGACTTTTCCTGCCATCAAGCCTCAAGCTGTGGCATTGCTCCTGCTTCTTCCTTATGGGTGTAAGCTGTAGATCCGTTGTTGCTGACAGAGGACGCTCCATCTCCTGTCCTTGTGACTTGGTCCTGGCTATGTACCCCATAACTAGAATTTCCCATGGCTGTCCCTCCTCCCCTCAGCCTCACTGGCTTCCCCTAATACTTAGTCCAGACTTCCTTTTCTACTTGAGGCCCTTCTTGGTCCATCCAGCTGCCCCTCCCTCCCTCCGCATCTGCTCTGTACGTGTCCTGTATGTACTTTATTATATGCTTCTGTTTCCCTCATTAGAATGCAGCCTCCTTGAGGGGAGGGACTGCCCTTGATTTTTAAAACATCTCCAGTGTTTTGCACACATTAAACTTGACGGAAGGCTTCTTCATTGATGTGTCCTTTGCATGTACCCCTGCAGATAATTAAGGGGTTGTTCTGTCTCACTGAAGTCTCTCCTTATCCAGGCTATCCAGCTCTACTTGTTCTCAGCCATCCTCTTGTAGTGCCCCTTCCAGGCCTAATTGCCCCAATTTCCGCTCATACCGCTTGACTAGGGTCCTAGAGAATTACCAACTCTTTTTTCCCTCAAAGTTGTAGGGTAACCCGGAGGATACAGTGAGATCTAATGCTTTATTCCTCATCCATAGTGCTCCCCATTATATATTAGCCAATCAGAGTAAATGAACCCTTAGAAACTGGTATTTACTAAGATGGTATAGTAAGGACAGTTGGTACCCAAATCTCCCCATGGTGTTCTGGGTCATATACTCCCATAAATACATACAAGATCCAAGGCAATTGGGCTTTAGCTTAGAGCTCACATGCAGCACAGGGGTAGCTGATGGCTCCCGTTTGGATAGAAGTCCTTTCTCCCTCCCAGAAATCCTCAGGAAGTTCCTCTGAGTTGCTCTGGGGGATAATGCCTTGGCAGAGTCTGTGACTGCATTTCTCTTTGCCCCACAGAGGTTTCTTTTTTTTTCATGTGTCATCTCTTTTGTGTTAGCTCAGCTTCCAGCTGGGTGCATGGTTTGTTACTTGTCCAAGTTCATGGATATGTGGTCAGTGGCAGGGGGAGAGGGGCAGGGTAGGACACTCCCTCTGGGCTCTCTCTGCCTTTGTTGCTGCCCACTGGTACAGGTGTCAGAGATTTGTAATACAAACCTTGACCTGATTGACTGCTGGGATCTTCCTTTGGTATATATGTCTCTGGAACAGTGGTTCTCAACCTTCCTCATGCCGTGACCCTTTGATACAGTTCCTCATGTTGTGCTGACCCCCAACCATAAAATTATTTTTGTTGCTCCTTCATAATTATAATTTTGCTACTGTTATGAATCGTAATGTAAATATCTTATATTCAGGATATATTTTCATTTTTACAAATTGAACATAAGCCACAAGTTGAGAACCGCTGTTCTAGAGGCATGTTGAATTCTTTCAACTGGATCCTAGTACATTACTTATTGAATATCACCTGATTTCATCCACTGTCTCCAAGCATTTCACTCTTTCTAAACTGGTCAAGAATCTGTTACTTCATACAGCAATTGATTCAGTGGAAGTGTTGGGATTCCCTTTACATTTTGGTTGCTCGATTCCATAACTCAAAGAGGAATTCTCACCTGATAAAGGGCTCATTGAGTAGAGCATCATGGTAGTTGCTCTAATTGAGGTGGGAAGGGGGGCCAGGACACACTTTTTATGGGTTTAACACAACACCAATTGGGGGTGGTTTTTAAAAAAGAGAAAATGCAAAATCTCCTTTGATGTGTTTTTGAGTTGGGGAGTTGCAAGAATACCTTTTCATGGGAAAATTCCACATCACCCGTGTGGATCGACTCCCAGATGAAGGTAGGACTTTCAGGAGGCATTGGCCAGGGGGATGGAATCTAAACATTCCAGGACTACATGAGCTGGTCATCATTTTAGGCTCATTTCCCTGGTGGTCTTGTTTTATCCCAACACCTGTGAAAACAAAACAAAAGCACAATCTTGTAATTTGAAGAAATTCCCACTTGTGCTTCTGGCACAGTATGGCCCCGAGAATTTCTGGACAGAATTATATTTTTTTATTCTACTTTTTTCTTTTAAAACTATTCATGTCAGCAAATGATTGAGGAATAGCAGTGTGGTACCCTACCATTCTGTATGGATAGATTATCACTCCTGATCCATCATCCACAAGAGTTTATCAAGGGCCTTCAATGTGCCAGGCACTGTTGTAGGGTCACTGGGGCTTTGGACCTGGGTGTTCAGATACCACATTAGCAGGTGGTCCCTTAAGGACCTTTCATCCTATGGGGGAGAGGGAGTGTCAATGTGTATATGGATGAGTTAGCACCAAATGTACATAAATAAATACAGAGCAAACCAGAGCAGAGGGAAAGGGCCTAAAAGCTGGTTGAGGTAGAGGGCATCATGAAGGGCTTCCTGTAGCATGTGGGACCTGTACTGAAAGGAGGGAGCTAGGAATTCTCAAAGGCCCAGGGGAAGAGGCAGAGTAATGCTCACATGGGGAGCAGTGGGTCCATCTGGCATGGAGTCTGGAGATGGGATGTCGGCCATGGAGCTGGGTGAGCAGGCCAGGCTGCATGGAATGCCAGGGGCGTGGAGGAGAATAACATACGGCTGTCCTGAAGAGCTAGACCAGGGCCAGGTGACAGAGGGATTTAAATGTCAAAGCCCCAACAGGGAAATCTTCTGTTCTATCCAATAGGTTATTAATGGATGTCCCTGGAGTGTTTTGAGACAGAGTGACGTGGCTCGACCTCTGCTCTAGGAATGTCGATTTGGCAGCTGGAGGGGGGATAGACTGGAGAAGAGAAGGTCTGGAGTCAGAGGGTTTGATGAGCAGCTGTTGGCCTAGTCTGAGTGAGAGCCTGAACTGGGAGGCTGGCTATACGGGGGCAGAGATGGGGCCATGCAGGATGTATTATCAGAATAGAAATGCCAAAATTTAGTACCCGATTGGATGTGAGCGATGAGGGAGAAGAAAGCATTGAAGATGTCAGTGAGGTGGCAAACTCAGGCGATGAGAAAAATGATGTTCCCAGAAGAAGTTAGGGAGTTAGGAAAAGGGGGGTGTTTGGGGGGAAAATGAATTTTGATTGAAAGATGTTGAGTTTGAAACGTATACAGGTCATCCAATTGGAGACGTCCTATCAGCAGTTGGTGATGTGGAGCTGGAGTTCAGGAGAAACACTAGGGCTAGATATATGGATCTGGGAGTCATCTGTGTAGAGGTGAAAATGAAACCCAGTGGGGAGAGAGAGAGAGAGACAGAGAGAGAGAGACAGAGAGAGAGAGACAGAGAGAGACAAAGAGAGAGACAGAGAGACAGAGAGACAGAGAGAGAGAGAGACAGAGAGACAGAGACAGATACACAGAGAGAGAGAGAGACAGAGAGAGACAGAGAGAGAGAGACAGAGAGAGACAAAGAGAGAGACAGAGAGAGAGAGAGACAGAGACAGATACACAGAGAGAGAGACAGAGAGAGACAGAGACAGAGAGAGAGAGAGAGAGAGAGAGAGAGAGAGAGAGAGAGAGAGAGAGACAGAGACAGAGAGGAGGAAGGAGAAGGAGGAGGAAGATCAGCAGCAGCCCAGGGCAGAGCCTTGTACAATATCCACGCATAGGAGACAAGACTAGGAAGATGATTCTGCCAAAGTGATTGAGAGGGGGAGGCCAGAGAGGTAGGGAAGGATCCAGGACTGGTCAGTGACATACAAAGCTGTGAACAAAAAATGAAT
This sequence comes from Pseudochirops corinnae, assembly GCA_028646515.1. NCBI lineage: Eukaryota > Metazoa > Chordata > Mammalia > Diprotodontia > Pseudocheiridae > Pseudochirops > Pseudochirops corinnae. The sequence goes on along the minus strand of CM053590.1, from coordinate 6,157,865 downwards.
CATGAACACCCTTATTATAGAATGCCCCTGTGTCCAAGAACCCATGTGTCTGCAGTGTTTTCTGAGTTTCCTTTTGAGATGAAATGCTCCTATCCTCTACACATGTACATACATGTGTATACACACACATAGCTACATGTCTCCATATATATGTGTACACACATGCACAAGCATAGGTAGACAGATAAAGATACATACATATAGAAACACATAGATGGCTACACCTGCAAAGGCTATGGGACCTTGGACAACTCCCTGAACCCTTCAGTGTTCTTGCAGCTTGCACTGGCAGAGGGAGCTTCCTCACCTGGGAGTTGCTGATCCCAGTAAAATCCCAGGTCTAGTGCTCCTCTGTCCCTCTATTCTATTTAGATTGATGTTTATGTTTAGATTTCTACATAAAACCCTCTATGACAGTGTTAATGACACACAGAGGATTTCAATCAGTCTGATAATGCTATTTATAAACTGCATAAGCCACAAACAACATCTGCACCCTCAAGCTGGGCTCCCCATGGAAGGGAAGCTTTGTGTGGCTGCATGAGGATTTTCTTCCACGATTTGATTCGCTGGTGGGTGTGGGAGGGTCAGCCCCAGAGAAGGAGCTGCTTCAGTTGACTCTGAACTTGTCCCTGGACCTCTTGAGCCTCACTTTTGACTAAATGAGAATAGGAATCATTTCAGTTTAGGGGTGCAGGTTCAGAATATTTCTCTAAGTGCCTCAGGTCATTTGTTGGGTGAATGGCCCACTAGGTGGAATATCTCAGGGGTAGCAATAGTGGACCAATGTTGTTGTGCCCTCTAATGTCCCCAACTTCAGATTTTGACCATTGAATCCATCTACCTCTGAAAAGCCTATAGCATGGGCTCCCTTCAAAGAAGCACTGGATTTGGAGTCAGATATTCTAGGTTCAAATCCTCTGTTTGACCTTGAGCAAGCCACTCTCCCATTCTCTGGATTTCAGTTTCCTCATCAGTGGATGAGGAGGAGGACAGGATTTGGGCTAGATGGTCTCAGGTCATTTCTGTCTCTCATTCTGGGGTCCTATGGTTTGGGTATTGTTTTCATCCTGAAAATCTGTCATGAGTAAAGATGTGCTGGTATGATACCAAATACCAGGTCTCCTGTTTCACCCCTGTACCTCCCAAAGTCACACAGGGAGGACATTCTGTGTTTGCTCCTCTGGAAGCCAGTGCAGGATGGGAATGGGGTTTCTCCAGATCATTTAAATTCAGTGCTTTGCTGCTCTGGCCTTCAGTATTGGACTATATGATTTATACATTTTGTTGTGATTAGTTCTGAATTCAACTTGAGAACATGTGGTCTGGAAAAAATAGTAAAGAACTGATTTCTCTATTTTCAATGAATCTAGAATCATGGCTAGAATATACATGCCAACTCCATGAGGATTTTGTGAGTGTGGCCATGGCCTCCCCCCCATAGAGATCACATGTCCATGCCATCCCTAATGGATGGGCTTTGGGTGTGATTATGGCTATATGTTTCTCATCCCATTCCTTTCCTGCTAATGTTGAGGCTACAGCATGGAGCTCATGCCCATACCTTTCTCGAGCTTGGCATGAACTGCAAAAGCTTAGGCTGCCAGAAACCTTTGGAGAGAACTGAGTGGGAGTTGGGAGTTGGGGTGGGGTGAGGCATAGCTATTGGATAACCATCATTATGTCTTCAAATACATGTGTTGTACCCATGTTCAGGTATCATATTTACTAGGTAAGAGGCCTCTTTGAAGAAACCAGGAGCCTAGGGACCCAGCAAGTTGACCTGGACATCAATCTCCTAGTTACATGGCTTTCCTGGTGCCTTCTTCAAGCATTGCTATGAGAACTAATTCCTCTTTTGTCTGTTTTCTCTTCATGTGTCTCTGTCTTTATCTCTCCCTCTGTTTCCCTCTATGTCTGTAAATATCAGTGTCTCTCTTTTCTGTCTCTCTCTGTCTCTTTCTGTGTATCAGCAAGCACCCTAGCATGCATAGGGTGGCTGCTAGTACAGGTTCTTAGATCTGCTTTTCTACAGGAAAGCAACTCAAAATGGGTTAACGGTTTCACTTTAATCAATCAAACATATCATTTACCTAGTTTAGGAGGAAAAGTCAGCCCCCTGAACTTCAGAGAATACAAACAGAAGTTACAAACAAACA
>CM053590.1:6111961-6155206 GCA_028646515.1 Pseudochirops corinnae | reverse complement strand
GCGCCACAGGCTCCACATGACCACACTCAGCCTATTAGGGAACAGAGTATACTTTCAAATATCCAAGGGTCCTCAGAGTCATGTAGCCACTTTAGCAAAGGGCCTAGGGGCAGGGAAGATCTTCAGATTCCCATAACATCCCGTCAGGCAGCGCGATGACAATATCGGATCATCTGGGGTTACTTATCCCCTCTTCTTCCCATGCTGCCCCAAACACTGCTGTGTTATATGATCCTTTGTTTCTTTTAACAGAAAAATAGGTAGTGAGATTAGTGAGTCGTTGTGAAGAGAAGCAGTGCTTTAGAGAATAATGCTATAAACTTAGAGCAAGCATGAATTGTAATTTCTAAGCTCCTGGACAGTGTTAGAGGAGGATCCAGTTTGTGTTTTGTGAATCTCCTGCCTTTCATACCTTTCTGTGGATTTTGTTTTGGAAATTCTACATGCAATGAGAAAATACACCGTATTTCTATTTTCTGTTTTGTTGCTCTGAATACAAAATGTGAGTGAGTGAATATTCATGAACTCCATAGACACCAGCCAGCGATTAGGTCTCATGAATGAAAAAACATAATGAAGGCAACATGTGTCTCCATTTACTTGGAGCATGTTCCCTCTGAAGGACCAGCATGAATCCAAGCTCCCTTAATCTGCATAAACAAATTGCTGAATTGGAGAAAGATAAATTTGATGCAAAACCAGATTTCCGTTTTAAGTTTCAACAAGGTTATTGTGAATACCAAAGCTAATTATAAAAAGATGCTAAAAATGAGATGAGGGTTCCTCTGTGCCCCAAAGTCCCAGTCTTTGTGGGGCAGAGGCTTGGACTGCAAAGCACATTCTACCAAAATGGAATGGCCTTGAACACAAAGGCTGGCCCCTAGTGGAGGCTTTGGATCGATCTATTGACTGGTTAAACACAATCCTGGTGACAGCATGCTTTGAAGGTTCAAGAAGGAGCCTAGCTAAACACAGAGGGTGGATTCCCAGATGGTTGGTGGCTTCTAGTCAGTGAATTCTTTGCTTAAAGTGACCATGGGGAAGACACTAAATTTAAAAGCAAAGTTTATTCTGTTCACTGACTGACCTATGAATCAGTCCACTGTTCTGGTTATCTCAGTGACCAAAACATCACCCAGCTGCTGACCCCCTTTTTTGGTGTTGTCTCCATAAAACAGAAGTTTTCACCCTTTTTTTGTGAATGTGATGGAACCTTTTGGCAGTCCAGTGAGGTCTATGAATCCCTTCTTAGGATAATGTTCTTAAATGCATAATATACAATGCATAGAATAACAAAGGAAACCAGTTGTTTTGAAATATTGTTATCAAAACACTAAAAAAAATATGGACTCCAGGAACTCCTATCCTATAAGAATATATTCTTCTTGAGGGTAGAGACAGATTTCATTTTAAAATTTTTATCCCCAGGCTTAACGCAGAGCCTGGAACATTGTAAGTGCTTTATGTGTGTGTATATATTTCATTTCTAATTCTAGTTACAAGTCAATGGTAATAGTACCAGTGGGCTTCCAGTCATGAAAGATACCAGAAAGCCCACTGTGATGAGGGCAACTTCCCTCAGGAGTGAGAAATATTGAGGGAGGATGGAATTAGCAGGATAGTCACAAGAGATTGGAGCAGATGAAAGACAGTTTGAACTGACAAGATTGGTAACTTCCTGGATAAAGGAGAGTGAAGGGAAAAGTAAAATATGACTCCAGGTTGAGGGACAAGAGTGGTTTGGGCAGATGAGAGCAACCTTAGGGGAAGAAGGAATGGTTAGAGAAAGAGTGGTCCTGGGGGAAAGATGAGTTCCATTTTTGATGTCTCAAACTTGAAATGCTGAGAGAGAGCCAGGAGAGAACTGGTGGTGTGGGGCTGGAGTCCAGCAGAGAGTTGGGGCCAGATGGAAAGCCTTCATGGTTATCAGTACAGAGGTCATCATTGAATCCAAGGGAGCCAGTAATAATACTACAGGCTTTTATAGAGTGCCAAGAGAGAAGAGAGCCTCAGTCAGAGCCTTTGGGCCACTTGATTTGCGGGGCAGTGATGTGTGATGGCCTAAGATGGCAACAGGTGGAAAGGAGAAGACTTGAATCAGGGAAAATTGGGGGGAGGGAATGTCCAGGAGAATCAAAAGAAAGGTCAGTGATGGCAAAAGCTGAAAAGAGGTCAAGAAGGATAAATACAGAGGAAAGACTGAGTAATGTTTGAGAGAACAATTCCAGTTGATTGATGAAATCTGGTGCTATGTTAGAATTAATACAGAAGAGTTTAGGAAGTGAGTGAGGGGAGACAGTGAGTGGAAGCTTCCCGTCAGCCTCATTGACTGGATCACTTAGGAAGGATGGCAGCAGGACAAGTACCAAAGTGTACAAAAAGAGACATCATGGTGGGTTGGAGCTTCGTCTACCTGGGGAAGAGAATGTCCTGTTGAGGAAACTCTGGAGGTATCTAGTGGTCGATGTGCTCCTTCAGGAGAAAGCCCAAGTTCAAATATCCTTGGCAGTCACTATCAGGTCATGCTAAGTATCAGTTAAGCCTAGCTTGGTGCTGGATATATTTGCTGTACATTGCTAAGAAGTTGAAGTTTATCCAACAAAACACCATCTACTTATTAAAACATCTATTTGCTTATTTTTTTCTCTTTGGACAGCATCACTGGGAGCTTCACTGATCAATAAAGATGGGACAGCTTCTTAGGGTTTTTTCAATTGGACCTTGGCTTCTTGTGCCTGTCAGTCAATAAAGAGAATGGCCAAGTCTATGGTTGTGGGGTTGGGTGCTAGTTATTAGAGGTGCTGTTTGGAAAAACATCCTGGCAGAGTGAATGGAACACTGTGATCAGGTTCCCCCTCACTTCTGACACTTGCTGTGTGACTCTAGACCAGTCATTCTGAACCTCAATTTCCTCATCTCCAAAATGGGAATGCCCAGTACCTGAGGTCCCTACTTCACATGGCTGCTGCGAAGTTCAAATGAGATAATGCATGTGAATCATTTCCCAAACCTTAAGTGGTCTAGATATGCCAGTGACTGGAAGCAGCTGGAAGAGGTCCATTTAGAGGTTTGAATTAGAGGGAGGGACAGTAAACAGTTGCAGGTAAGCTAGATTTGGGAGGTATTTATATACAAGTGCTCCAGGAAACCCAAGAGAAGGGGCCCTAAGAATAAGGGGTAGAAGTAGCAGTGATGAGCCTCGGTGGATGCACATGTTATAGTTCAGAGGGGTTGAGGAGACCCTAGACTCTGGTCTAGTGAAATAGGCAGTCAGATAAGTAAGACCTGAAGGTGCTATGAAAATTCAGGCTGGAAAGTATGCCCAGGAAGCAAGGAGATCACAATCAGAATGATGTAAGTCTACTGTAGGTATAAATATGGGTTAGGAAAATGTGGGTGGGAAAAAGCTTGTGAGGTCTCTAGGTGGCAAAGCAGGTAGAGAGTAAGACTGGAGGGAAAGAGGAGCTGAGTCCAAGTCATGCCTCAGACACAAGCTGCATGACCCTGGGCAAGTCACTTAAACTTTCATCTGTAGGAAAAAAAAAAGGTACTAATAGCACCTACCTGCTGGGGTTGTTGTGAGGGGCACATGAGATAACGCATGCCAGGTGCTTTGAGAACCATAAAGTCCACATAAATTCTAGCTATTATTACAATGATACCATATAAAGTTATACCACCACCTCTGCACCCCCTCAAGTGTGTCTCTCTGCTGGCTGGTAATTTTCTATGAATGTAATCCTGTTAATCTGTCTTCTCGGAGGGGCAGCTAGGTGGCGCTGCAGTGGATATAATGCCAGGCCTGGAGGCAAGAAGGCTCACCTTCCTGAGTTCAGATCCTCAGACATTTACTAGTTGTGTGACCCTGGGCAAGTCACTTAACCACATTTGATTCAGTTTCCTCACCTCTGAAATGAGCTGGAGAAGGAAATGGCAAATCCCTCCAGTATCTATGCCAAGGAAACCTCACATGGCATCAGGATGAGTCAGATGTGACTGAAATGACTGAACTGCGTCCTCTCTGATGACGTCTCTTCATTTCTACATCTCTTCACCTCAACCAGTCAACAGACATTTATTTGGCACCTACTGTGTGCATGCACTGTGCTAAGCACTGGAGATATGAATACAAAAAAGACAGTCCCTACCCTCAGGGAGCTTACAGTCTAATAGGAAAAGACAGCACACCAAAGGAAGCTGAAGAGGGTGTGCTTGGGAGAGAGTAAGGTGCCTGGCACAAAGGCACGGCAGAGACATCAGAGAAGTCCCCAAGCAGCACAGCCAAGTGAGCTGTGAATTGCTTTGAGCTAAGCTCCTTTCTTAAATGGAGGCTTTGGAGTGGATGGCTCTGCATCTGCCTTCAGATAGGCAGATGTTGGTGTCTCTGCCCTGGCCTCCCCTACCAGTCCATGTACCCTGGGCCCCCCTTTCCTTGCACATCCCCTCCTTCAGTACCTTCCGTCTTCATCTCTGGGCCTAGAGAGCCCCATGATCTGCCTGGAAATCATGAGCTGATAGAGCCTTTCTCCTCTGCACCGCCATCTGCAATTTCCCATGGAAATAAAACCAAATAGTGAAATCAGTGTGCCACTCAAGAGCAGGGGTGCATTTTGCCTCCCTTTTTTGTATCCCCTGCACTTAGCACAGTGCATATCAGTCAAAATGCATTTTGACTGATGATTAATCCACCCAACATTTATTAAGTTGTGGTTAAGTGTACGCAATATATTGTTCTCATCACTGGGGATACAAAGCCAAAGCCAAATTCTTTGCATTCAAGGTTCAACTCAGTTAAATTCAGCAAGCTTTCATTAAGCACCTACTGTGTGCCAGGCCCTTGGTAGTTCCCAGGGAGACAGAGAAAACCAAAGACCATGGGAACACCGTACCTCTGAGGCCCTCCTAGCTCTCAGCCTGGGATGCCATGGCCATGGAGCCTGGGCGGTGATGGGACGGCTTCTTGGAGCCCTCTTGGGTGGTTTTCATTCCGTTGTCTCGCTGATAGAATGTCAACACACAGCGTTGCTTCTGGATGCCTTGGATCACAGAGAAATTGCCACATTGATCAGTTGGCCCTCCATCTCTGTGGCTGCCCAGATCCTGAGCAGACCACGACATCATTTCCCTTGTGGTTTTCTGATCCTGGACATCGCTCCTGCTGAGACTCCAGCTCACCCTGTGAATGGAGAGATAATAGACCTCTGACATGCTCAGTGGGCAGGACTTTGTCACCAAGTGAATCAGGAGTAAAGCAGATGGTGACAGTTGTGTCCCTGTTTTCCTACATGCTGCCATCCTTTTGATTCCCAAGGACAGGGCATATTTGAGAGCTTTCTGGAAGAGACAAGCCACCCCAAGTGGCCTTAATATAAACTACTAAAAGTCTCCATCAAATACCTCCATACTTCCTTCCTCCCAAGGGTGGGCTTTGGTGCACACCATCTTGAATATTATGCTGGAGAAAGAAGAGGGAAAAGATTCAGGGCAACTATTGCAAAAAGGGAGGTATCTGGCTTCCTTGAAAGGAAACTCTGGGACCATTGACCAAAGCTGGACCTGTGGTTCTTTGTCTTCCTTACATTCATGGTCTAGCCAGGTCAGGAAATTGAGGTTCTGCCTGAAGCAGGATTTAGCTGTTGAACAGTAAGCATAGAGAGAATTCTTACCAAGAACATTGCTGTTGTATTTCTTTCCAAGATCCCATCAATTACTGAAACTTCTTGATCATAGAGTGACATGGTCAGCCCAGTGCTCTAGGAAGACCAACATGACAATTGTGCAGGAGAATTCATTGGAGAGCAGAGAGGCTGGTGGCAGGAAGGATCATGCAAAAAAAAAAAAAAAAACTATGGCAGATAGCAAGTAAGAAGTGAAAAGGGCCCCTTGACCTAGGGAAATAGTAGAGAGAAGAGGATGGTTGAAGAGCTTATAGAAATGGAAAGACTTAGCACCTATGTGGGGGAGGGAGAAGGAAGAGTTCAGGATGATTCTAAGTTTGGGGCCTTTGCAAAGAACCTTAGAAGTGTCTAGTCCAACCAACCCCTTCGAAGTCAAGAGAACTTAAGTGATTTGCCTAAGGTCACATCGGTTCTAAAAGTAAATGTCAAGTCTTACATCTGGACTAAAAAAAATCACTTAAGTAAGTACAAGTTGGAGGAAATATAATTAGGCAGTGAGTTTTCTGAAAAAGATCTAGGGGTCTTAGTGGACTTGAGTTAGCAGTGTGTGGCAGCTGAACAAGCAAATCTCATCTTGAACTCCATTGAGAAAGGAAGAGCTTCCATGAGTAAGGACCTTTCTCTTTATTCTCCTCCATGTCACATCTGGAATATGTCTGATTTGAGGAGCCACAGCTGATGAAAGGCATGACTAAACTGGAGAGTGTGAGAGGGAAGGCAGCCAGGATAGTAAAGGATATGGAGTCCATGCATAGAAGATCATTAAAGGAACTGGGGATTTCTAACCCAAGGGAAGACTATGGCACGGCTTGATTTTTGTTTTTAAGTACTTGAAGGTCTAAGTTATAGAGGAGGATTATTGGAGTTAGTCCTGAGGACCTGTCCAGGGTAAGTAGGTTGAAGCTGCAAAAAAGCAGACTCAGGCCTGATGTCAGGAAAAACCTTCTTGGCCATTAGAGCTTTCCAAAAATAGAAAGTGGGGGATTCCCCCTCATTGCCTCCAATTTACCCTGTATAAATCTTGGGTGTCCCTAGTTGTTTACATGCTGTATCTGTCTGTAGAGGGCGAGCTCACTGAAGTCAGTAACGGCCTTTTTCTTTCTTTGTAGCCCCAGAGCTTAGCACAGTGCCTTACGAACAGTCAAGGCTTAATAAATGCTTGTTGATTGACTGACTAACTCATTGAGGGGCGGGTGTCTTTAAGCACAGACAAGATGACCACTTGTTGGATATTATAGTTAGGATTCTTCTTGGAATCTGGCTTAGGTGGCTGCTGGAATTCTTCCTGACTGAAATGATGTGATTTCTGTGACATATCAGAGCTGAGATTGGAACTCACATACTGTTTCAAAAACCAGTTCTTTCCCCATTCCACCATGCCACCACTCTCTGAATACACTCTTAGGCTTAGCCTCCTCCTCAAAAGAGACTAGTAGTTGGTAAAGGTGTAAGTGGCAGATGTTGGCTTTTGGACCACAGCTCCAACCTTAGTAAGAGAAATCATTCTCCTGTCCACTTGTGATGGACGAGAGGCCTGAATCCTCATGGGTCTCATTGGGTGGCAGAGACCCAGATTTACCTCTCATGGTCTTACTCACAGCTTCCCTCCTACTTCTGGGTTGTCAGAGCACATCAACACTAAGCTCAGCCTTGGAGGATGAGATACTCGTAACGTCCTTTTATATTTCTCTTAACCGAACGAACCGCATTGTTTCGCCACTGAGTAATTGGGAAATTCTTTACAAGCAGGAAAATATTGTCGTTCTGAATGAGTGGGACAGTCCAAGGCCACTTCCATGACCACTGCTTAGAACCATCCCTTCTAACAGACTTTGCAGGCATGATGCATGGGATGAGAGGAAAGCTTTCCCAGCCATCCTCATTTGCATTGATGAGCATTGGGATCATTTACCTGAAGAGCCAAGTGCTAATCGAGGTTGAAAGGCCTGAGTTAATGATGTCATGGGAGGCTGGGGCGGGCGGCGGGGAGAGGAGGACTCTTCATGGCTTGGCTTCAGTGCCTATAAATCATTCTTTACATTCCATGACTTACATAAGTCCACCCCCTCTCCTCCCCCACCACTTTAGAGTTGTTATTTCTGTCTTTCCTTTCGCCAATTAATTCAAGAAATGGTTGGAACACACAGTTAGGGCTCAGAAGGGAAATGAGGCATTTGGGGTCTGTGTCATTTACATTTGCACCAAAGAGAAGTTGAGTTACAATAATTGGTTTAAATGAAGTAGGAAAACAGGAAAATTGGTGTGCTTAAATTCGATCCCCATTATCTAAGTGCAGTTGGGGCCAATGGGATTGCAGTCTAATTTCTCATGTGAAAGGATATTTAAGGGTGTTTTCTTTGTGGCCATTAAAAGTGTTTGGGAAATAGTGAACTTAACCTTTAACCCTGTGTTCCTGAAAGAGAACCTCCATTCCACAGCAGTGGAAGCTCTGTCCCCCACGGAGTTGTTTTCATGACACGCGGAGAGGAGATGCCCGTAATCGTCCAGCTTTCTTAGCGCAGTTAGCTGTGGAGAGTTACGCTCCACGCGGAGTCACAGAGGAACGTCGCTGGTTGGGTGAGGAAGGGGAAGGACGCTGCTGTTTTTCTTAGTATTTTTGTCTCTTAAAAAACCAAAAAAGACTCTTAGAAAGGACGTCCCCGATACCGTCACTTGTGGGATCGTTTCTGGCAAAACTCAAGACTTCGGACCCTCGCGCCTTTTGTTTTCCTTTTAAAGGTTAATGACCATGGTCCGTGCATACTTTCCCAGCAAGTTTCCCAGCATGCCATAAGGCAGGCGTAATATCTGTGACAAGTTCAAGAGCAATTGAAAACGGCTTTCGGAAATTGATGCAATGACAAGGCAGCATGGGAGTCCTGTAATTAAGTGGATAAAAATAAGGTGACCAGCTCCATGACGTTTTCTGGAATCCATTAAAAGGGTGTCGTACGAAGTTGGATAAAGAGAATGATTAAAAACTAAAAGCAAATAAGATATTCAACGAACACCAGAGAGGAAAACCATTTAAAAGAAAAACAAACACGAAAGGAGGTGAATGGTTTCTGAGAATGAGTATTTCTCTGGACTAATTTTTGAAGTCACTATCACTCTCCTTGTGCATAGGACTGCTCTTGTGAATGGGAACGTGGCACAGGCAGGGGCCTGATGGAAGCATCTCCTTCCTCAGGCTCCCTCCTAGGGCAAGTGATTTACCGATGTCCAGCTGCAGGTGCTGGGCACCAAGTGGGTCCCGGTGGTCTCCCTGGCATCCTTCCTTGTGCTGCTTATGCCCACTGGACCCTTTCTACCCTCCACTGAGCAAAGATCCTCTTCCTGTAGTTGGAATAGATCTCATTGGGAGCTCCACCTCTGCACTTTGTGGTGGAGCTAACACTAACCAGGTGTTTATTGGGCTGATGATTGATTGGTTCCACCTGGGACAGGAAAGCATGCTGCATGATGCCAGGGCCATCTGAATCACTCTATTCTTACATTTTAGACCGTGGTGATACCTGTGGCTTGCCAGTGGACAACATGGCCTCATCAGGACTTAGCATGGAGAATCCCTGTTCTGCATGATGCATTTTAGGAAGACTTGAAAAGCCTGGATAAGCCAGTCTTACCCATCAATATGCATACATACATACACACACAAACATACACACTCACATACACACACACATACTCACATACACACACAAACACACATATATGGATGTGTGTATATATATATATAGATAGCATGTATTTATATATCTGTACACATACATACATATGCACATGTATAAATATGTGTGTCTGTATGTATATATGCTATATATAAAATGTGTGTCTGTATAGATACATATAAATATGTGTATATGTATATATATTCTCTCTCTCCTCTCTCTCCCCCCTCTCTCTCCCCCATTTCTCTTCTCTCTCTCTCTTCTGTCCTCTCTCTCTCTCTCCCTCTTTCCCCCCTCTCTCTTCTCTCCTCTCTCTCCTCTCCTCCCTCTCCTCTCTCTCTCCCTCTCTCTCTCTTCTCTTTCCTCTCTCTCTCTCTCTCTCTCTCTCTCATCTGTCTTCACTCCTAGTGAACCTTGTGGTATACTGAGGGCAGAATTTTTTCAATTCTGGTTTTGTAACCCTAGCACTTATGCCTGGCACACAGTAGGTATTTATTCAGTGCTTTTTGATTGGTCGATCCCATTCCCTGTTTTGGGAGGTAGTTACCCAGTGCAGGGACAGGGGTCTCTGAAATATTACGGAGTTCATTTTTTCCCTAGGCAAAGGTAGCCTGTCCCATCTACTCTGAAATCCTATGAGTTCATTCACTAAATAGAAGTAGCAGCTAGAGAATAAGCCTGGGATTTCTTTGGTTTGGGAAGTTCTCCATGGGGATATTTCTCTAATGACACATCAGCATCTCTTCTGAATCTTAGTATTGTGACTTGTCCAGGGTCACACAGACAGTGTGTGGCAAAGGTGAGATGAACCCCCTTTCTATCTTTCTCACTCCATGACCAGCTTGCAATTTAAGCTTTACTATTTTAAATGCAAAGGAGTTGAAGAAAACCTAGCAGAGAGAAACCTCTCCGGCAGGGTGTAGTAAGCACTTCATACATGGTTGTTCTTCATTCATTCATTGATTTCTTTGCAGCAATCCATGTAGAAGTCAGATGAGATATTTAAAAGGTTATTTCTATTAGGCATTTGGAGATTACTGGGTATTTTATCTTCATGAAACTTTGAGGAACATCCCTTGACCTTTACCTTTTGGGCAGATGATTAAATTTCAGTGTTAATTAATTTCAGCACCCTCAGCTGAGTTATATTTTATTCAGAGCCTTCCTTTTCATCTTTCTGAGTATGAGCCATGGGGCAGTGAGTGTTGGTTCACAGAGAGAGTCAAGGAAGGACAAGAGAAGGAGGAAGTGGGCAGATCATTGCTAAAAGAGACATTTAGCCTGAGATTTTTGTCTCTGTCCTTAGCTGGAATTGATTTCTGCATTTCCATTTTCAGGACAGCCCTATATAGGACCAGAGGGAAGGATATGACCTCTCACCCTGCTGTGAGATACAGAGCCTTCCAAATTGGGATTCCATCTTTGAAAAGAATTTTCTTGGGTCGGCTCTTTGGAACACCTATAAGGAATCCATCTAGCCATGTAGCATGCAACCTCAGTCATAGGAGCTGGTGGCAAATATGTTCTCCATGTGGGTTCAGATGAGTCTGTCAGGACAGGAACCCAAAGTACGTAGCAATATGTCATGGAGAGTAAAAAAGCAGACTATATAAAAAAATCCTTCAGTCATTTCATTGTATCCGACTCTTCATGACCCCATTGGAGGTTTTCTTGGCAAAGATACTGGACTGGTTGGCCATTTCCTTCTCCAATTCATTTTATAGATGAGGAAACTGAGGCAAGTAGAGTGAAGTGACTTGCTCAGGGTCACACAGCTAGGAAGTTTCTGAGGCAGAATTTGAACTCCTGAAGATAAGTCTTCTTGATTCTAGGTTTGGTACTCTATCCACATAGCAGCTTGGTATGAAAACTAAGAGAATCAGTTACAAAGTAACACCAGCCTCATGCTGAGTGGCTGTAAGATTGGAGCGTTCTTAGGCTCAGGAGATCCGTTAACCTAAAATAGTGAGTCCATGGCTCACTCCACTGCCTGTTGGTGCCAAAGTTGTTTTGAGGTGGAACAGCTGGTGGGGTGGAGGAGTAAAAGAAATGTAAGTGGAATCATGATTGCTGTTCATTCATTGAGCTCTTATCTAGGTACTGTGACCACTGTGAGGCTTCGGTAACAGAAATGAGAAACGGCAGCGATCTGGAGGATGACGGATTTGGAGATGTGAGGAGATAACTGGAGTGGACTCTGATTGGCAGAATTAAGAGGAGGGAATTAGTCTTAACAAGACAACATAGTATTTTTAGAAGAATAACAAGTGCCTAATATCTCCTTTCAGGAATCAAAGGCTGCTTGGCAAATGTTAAATAGGACAACAAGGGAAGGAAACATGCATTTATTAAGCACCTACTGTTTGCTAGGTACTAGGCTAAGCACTCGACAAATATTGTCTCATTGGATCCTGACACCAACTCTGGGAGGTAGGTGCTACTATGAACCCCATTTTACAGCTCAGGAAATTGGGACAGACAGAGGTTAAGTTTCTTGTCCGAGGTCACACAGCTAGTAAGTGAGGCTAGTTTGGAACTCAGGTCTTCCTGACCCTTGGCCAGTGCTCCATCTGTTGAGACACCTGGCTGCCTTGAGAAATACCATCGAGGTTGTAGGTAGTACAATATATTATCAAGGGAAGGTTGTGAACTCAGCTTTTCTGGACTTTTTTGAGATGGACACGATTTAATCTTGCATACTCTGTTGAAGTGTCACTTTGCAGAGGCAGGGGATGGACTAATGGACCTTCTGAGGACTCTTACCATCTGCTCTTGAAGGAGGCCCTGTAGACCATAGCATGAGGAATATCCCCCCAAATCCATGCAGACTTTGGTGAATATATGAATTTCTGGGTCTTCCCTTTCACCGTCAGTAAGTTCTTCAACTACGTTGGCTACTATCATTCCCACTGTGATGATGAGGAAGCAACACCTGATGCTTTGGAGACTTCTTGGTTCTGAGACAGAAAGTGGCCATAGGGTGATCTCAGAAGTGGCCAGACTCAAGGCTCTTGACCTCTTCCCCAGGTTTTTGCAAGTGAGATTCTCATGTTTACCCAGATGCTTTAAAATTAGGAATCTTCCTGGGTGGGGAGGGGAGAAATAGCTTGGCACAATCATTGCAGGCACACATTCAACACCTATTGGCTCATTCATCCAATCTACCTACTATGTTAACACCTGTAATGGTAATAAGAATTTGAACATCTTCTCTGTCCCCTAATAGGCTGAATGTAATCACATGAAGCCTGTAATGGGAGGAGCTTGCCGAGGAGAGGAGCAGAGCCCACAGGTAGTCAGAGCAGTTAGAGCTGGAGGGAGGAGAGGATACATCTAAGGAGACAGCTAGATTTGTGAGTGTTTGTTTGCCTCCTTGTGTGACAGCTAGGCTTATGAGTGTTTGTTTGTGGGAAGGCTAAAGGATGCTGTGGCTCCCTGCCATGCTATGGTGTGTTAACTTTTTTGCTATGATGGATTTTGATTTCTGGTGTTGGGATTCGTTTTCCTGGTGTGCAAATAAATGTTTTGCTTCTGACTTCTAAATGGAGAGTCTGTTATATTTTGCAATTGAGAACTATGCTGGCATATTCATAGTTGCCATCAGTGCTGTGAATGTTGAGTTGGTGCTACAACACCTAATATGTTACTGGATTAAACACCCCCCCCCCCCGACCTGATTTTCTCAGTTGTCAGTGTCCAAAAGCAGAAATTGCAATGGATTTATTTTACCTGTGTTTTGTATGCTGGCTGTGTGACCCTGGGTAAGTCTCAGTGGTGGAAGGAGTTTTCACTCCTGAGAATTCCCCCAGTAAAATCATAGATCCACTCTAAAGACCAAAACCAAAACCATCTTCTATTTACTAATGTACATACACATGTTGTTTCATGTCAAAGTGTAAAACCCTTAAGGGCAGGGCGTGTTTCATATTGGTCTTTATATTCCCAATTTCAAACACAGTGTCTGGAGCACGCTAGGTGCTCAACAAATATTTTTTTGGAGGCAATCAGTGTTAAGTAACTTGCCTAGGATCACACAGCTAGCAAATGTTTGAGGTCAGATTTGAACTCAAGTCTTCCCGACTCCAGAGCCAGTGGGCTAACCACTGCACCACCTAGCTGTCCCTCAATAAATGTTTGTAATGAATGAAACATAAAATGCAGAATAGAAAGGAACACTTATGCTAGATGAGAGGAAAGAGAGAGGTTTCTGACTGGTAGTGACATCAGGGAAGGCTTCAAGGAGGAGGTAACCTGTAGCTGCTCTTGGAGGAAGATAAATTGGACAGTCAGAATTAAGTTCTTTCCTTAATTTTTTCATCAAGACATATATTTGATGGACTAACTTGCGAAGGGAATTTTAAATGTTTTTTATGTTCCCAATCTTTACAAACACTATAAATTGCATTGGCATCTTTGTTCATCCCTTGAGATGAAAGACTTCATCTGTGTTTAAGACTCTCTGTTCTTCCTTTCAGGTGCTACACAATGGTCTGGTCATGGAAATGGACCACCCGACTGCGGGGAGGATCTCTGTGCCAGGTTGGAAATGATGAGTTCTTTGATTTCACACTTTGCCTCTTTGGGGTATTCTGACCTGACTATTGTGGGGAGGGGAGAGCCCTGGAAACAATGGAGAAAGCTGTTTCTGCTCCTGTGTGATGGATGTGCACCCCTCACTCACCTCATCATGTTCTAAGAATTTCTATTGTGTTAACAAAATGGAGTGAGGATGAGACATGGTCTTTGATGCTGTGTGAGAGTAAGATTACACCCTCCATGATGATCCCTAAGTGGGCCCTTCTCATAAGTTACACTGTGTCATCTGCATGGTAACGTAGGACTGAAATGATTTACTATCCTCATTCTTGAGATTGCTGTGAAGAGCGGCTACAGATCAGGGAAGGGATGGAGAAACTAGGAGACAGGAAGAAAATCAGGCATCTGAAGCAGAGGGGAAACATCCGTGCCTTCTGTGGGGGGTGACTAAGGGAAGGAATGCCCGAAGAAGGTAGGAGAATGGAAACTTTGCCGTTGTGGTTTGTAAGAGGCCGAGTGCCCAGGAGAGAAGTCATATGTGACGATGATCACTAAAAATTTAATTAAGCACCTACTGTGTGCAAGGCACTGGGCTAAGCCCCAGGTAGGTAAAGAAAGGGAAAAGAGTCCTTGTTCTCAAAGGTCCCACAATCTAGTGGGGGAGACACCATGCAAACGATGATGCACACCAAGCTATATACAGGATAAGTAGGAAATAATCAATGTGAGGAAGGTGCTAGAATTAAGAGGGATGAAGTAGCGCTTCCTGTAGAAGGTGAGCTTTTAACTGGGACTTGAAGGAAGCCATCAAATCTAGAAGGTGGATTTGAGGAGAGAGAGAGAGTTCCATGCATGGGGGCAGCCAGTGCAGACATCCCGAGTGACAAGATGGCATGTCTTGGGACAGCCTGGCGGTGATAGGAAATGATGGGCAATCAAGGTGATGGTCAACCCAAAGCTATCTCTGTTGGTTCAGAGAGTGGCAGAGTCAGGGGAATTCAATGAGGTGAGGACAGTGACCAACACACTCGACCAGGAAGTCATGTGTCCTCATCACCCAGTCTAATGTAACAGTTTACTGAGGATGGATTTCCCAATTAATGTCTCCAGAACGCATTGTTTAATATCCCCATTTACTTGTGAATGCTTTTTCACTGAGCTGTTCTATCTAGGTTGTGTGATAAACAAAGATCTACTTACACTCTGAGACCTGGGGGCTCTTGTGTCCCCTCTCCCCACCCCAGGAGGAGACAGCTGTGCCCTCAAAACAGTGCCCCTCAGTTCCAGCCTTTGGTGAAGTACCGTAATCCCGGTTTTCAGGTGTCAGATGTGATTCAGAGGAAACAGAACCAGGGCTGGTCATGTTGAGCAATCCAGAAGCACCTGCATCATGGGTTCCAGACAAAACAAGCCACTAAACAATCAAATAGTGAAACCCATTTGTACAAAAACTTGTTTAATTCAATGCATCTTCAGCAATGGCCTGTTGGGCAAGGGTTGCAAAATTTCTTTTAATGAATCAGTCTTTCCTGGCTTTGGTTATAATAACAAGGATGCTTCTTTTTCAGATCTGGACCCTGGACTTCCAGGCCTAGGCCCTTTTATCACCACAGTGTAAGAGTAAATTTAAAAAGACCAGAGGTGGACCCGTTTGGGCGTCTGGCCTTGTGCACATTGGATTGTGACACCCCCTCTGCCTGTGGCTGTTTGTCCTTCACTGGGTACAAGGGCCAAACATTTGACTGCAGAGTTATTTGGTAATTAGGATACTTTATAGGGTCATACATGCAGAGTGAGAAGGGACCTCAGAGGCCATCTCTGCCCAGATCCTGGCATTTTACAGATGAAGAAACTGAGGCTCAGGGAGCTGAATGAGTCACCCAAGGTCACACAGATAATAAATGTCATCAGTCTTGTGCCCCTCATTTCTTATCATTCCCTTTGCTGCCCCTGGACAGAAGGTCTTCCTTCATTCCTTATGCTATTAATCAGACTTCAGAGTAAATTCTGAGCTTGCTTTCAGGAAGCTTTGTGTGCTACTAGCTCTAAGTCAGCTTTGAACGATTTTGCTGATGTACAATATTAAGGGCATATAGATGAGCAAGCAGATAAATCCCCTCTGCAGAGGAAAGTCTCTTGTCTTCCCTTCTCTCGCCTTTTCATTCCCTCTCTTCTTCCCTCCCTCCCTTTCTGCTCTTTCCTTCTGTCTCTGTTTGACTCTTTATTGCTTTCTCTGTGTGTGTCTATGTCTCTGTCCCCAGCTATTGTACATAATTCCCTCAGGCTTCTGATCGTAGTTCAGTCAATCCCTTTACTTAGATTGGAATGGGATAGGGTTGAGGAGCGTGGGAAAGACCTGATGACATTGCAGTGGTGATGGTGGAATGTAAGCTCTGTCACTAGGGTCCCTGCCCCTACCTCCCCTGCCCTTGATGGGTCTAAGCTTGGTCTTCTCCTAACTGTTCATGCAGCACATAGCAGGATGGCAGGAGTGGAGAGTTTCCTCTGGCCCAGGATCTGGGCAGAGTTCCAACTTTTTGGTGATTCCCCTGGGTTTAACAACTAGACAGAAAGACCTCAAGACCAGTTCTTTCCAACTCCCTCTTAATGGCAGTGGCCTTTCTAGCTCAGCCCTCACGTGCCCAGCTCAAGTCTCATGTTCCAAACTTTGAGAAGCCTGCCACATCCCAAAGAGGGAAGGCAATGGGAAACCAATGTTCACAAGCCAACAGCAGAGCAGGTAGGGCCAGAGGGCATGTTTTGGATCAGCATCACCTTCTCCTTCTATAGTTTTCAACTTAACTTTGACCTGGAACACCTGGCTCTTTTCCCACTTGCATGTGGACAGTAAAGTCTGGGCTGAAATAGTCCTGAAACCATAGCAGATATGTCCAGACCACCGGAGAAGCATCACCTAGGCTTAGTGGCTGCCTCCAAACAAGCATCCCACCTCCCCCCACCACTGTATCTCTCTTCCTCTCAGATCTCTCTTTCTCAGCTTCTTTCCATCCTCTGATGCCTACTTCCTTCTCTCCATGGTTGGCAGTTCCTTTTCTTATATCCCTGATGACCAGGGTTAGGAGACCTCATCCATGAGGAGGAGGGCTATACCATTCATTCATTCATTCATTCATTCAGCATTTCATAGAATCAAAGAATCCTCAGGGCTGGAAGGAATCTTGGTAGACATCCACCAATCCATTCCTAAAAGGAATCTCTACTATAACATCCCTGACAAGTACTTATCCAGCTTCTGATTAAAGAGAGATAGTGTAGTCCAGTGGAAAGAACACTGAATGTAGACTTGGGTTTGAATTCTGCATCTCCCAATTACTTTCTGTCTGATCTTGGGTTGGACATCATTTGCCCAAAGGAAGGGGTTGGATTCCTTCCAGTTCACTTGCATTCCCATGCCCCTGTGGCTCCCTTCTCCTATTGGTGAGTTCTTTCTGGAATCTCCTTTTTTAAGAAAGTCCCAGACACCCACAATGGTTTAATTCTTGAAAATTTCCCACCATATTCTCATTCTTTTTGTCTCCTTTTCATATGTGTCTTCTAACATTAAAATGGAAGTTCCCTGAGGGCAGGGTCCATCTTTTTGCCTGTACTTATCCTTAGAACAGGACTTGCATGTAGTAAGCACTTAATAAATGCTTTTTGACAACATAAATCTATCATCCTGTGATCCTCCAATTGAGAATAAATCACTACTTCTCCAGGCAGTGGAGACAACTCTCCTTTTGGACAATCATAATTGTCTCGAGTTTTTCCTGACAACAAACCAAAGTTTCTATCTTTGCAACTTCCACATGGTGTTCTGGTGACCTTATTCCAACTTCTGGGGCTAAATAGAAGATTCCATTCCCTGAAATCCCTTCTGGTACCTGGAGGTTTATATGTCATCTACTCTACCCACCCTGAGCCTTCTTCCTCATTGTGGTGCTATCTTGAGCTAGATTCAATGTGCCCTGGAATCATACGTGTTATTTTGGACACTGGCCATAGCTTGTCTTCTCCCTTGGCCTTCCGTAACCTCCACCAAGCTCATATTTTCACAGCTCATCTCTCTGTGGCAAAGATCAGGCTTTCTCTAAGGCTGGAAGAACTTTGAGCATAAGAACCTCATTATCCTCACCTGTAAAATGAGGGGGTTGGACTAGTTGGCTTCTAAGACCCCTGCCAAACCCAAATGCATGTGTTCCTTATAAGGCTTGCCATGAATTGTGGGTATGCCATCCCAGGAGGAAGCAAGAGAAGGGGGGAGAGGCTTATTAGGGAGCAGCTGGCTCCGGGGCATGGCCTTTTGGGTCACAGCAATGCACTGCAGGCAGGGAGGGGTCGGGGGGATCTGCCTCAGGCATGTGGAATCATGAGTCTTTAGACAACGTTAAACTGAGGTCAGCCTTCTGTGTTGAATAGACATCTCTCTGGTCTGCCTGACCATTTGTTTTTCAGGGCGCTTCTCTGGTTGAAGAAATATTTGTTCTAAAGAATCATTCTTAATAGGCGCCATCTTTGTTTTGAAATGAGACTGATCCTTGCAGGGCAGTTTTGAGATTAGCATCTCCCTGTCTCCTGAGAACAGTGCGGCTCTGCTCTCCGCAGGGTCCTGATGGTGAGTGACAGCTTTGTTTACTGATCCCTCCCCGATAGGAAGCCTAAAGCCAGCTCTCGTTTCAGGATGTGCTAATGAAAGGCAGTGGAGGCAGGTAGGGCACACGGAAAGAAGAAGGGCAGTGCCAGCCATTTCATTGGCCAGTTGGTTGTCTCAGAGTGTTGTCTCATACCACACAAAGAACAGCAAAACAAACAAACAAAAGCTTCCCAACAAAGTGGGTTCTGTTTCCCATCTTGGCTTGGAAGCTGATTGTCTGATACTCGGGTTACATTTTCCCACTGACACCGTGGTATAAGTGGACATAGGATCTTAAGACTGAGCAGCAAAGTTCAGGAACGTGAATGTTTTCTGGATACTTTGCTGAACCTCAGACTGCAGTTTAGAGACCAAAGAAGTCAAACAGAGTGGATTCTGATGTGTCTTCACAAAAATGTTTTGGGAGTTCCAGCTGGGATATCAGGAAGAGGTGGCCGGTATATGTCAATAGTCAGTAAAAATGTATTAAGTACCTACTATGTGTCAGGTGGTGGAGTGCATACTGGGATTACAATACAAATGAAGGGAAAGTCAGTCCTGTCCTCAAGGTGCTTACGATCTAATGGGGGAAGCTGAAAACTGGGGGTGGAGGGCAGGGAGCAGACGTGTTGCATGGGTGAGGAGCTCCCATCTGTTTGCCTTCCATTCCAGTTGGGGTTTAAACAGTCCTAAACTCTTCTAGGTCATTTGAAAGGGACCTTGCTCTTTTGTCAAAGGCTTGGTTTCTCTAACTTTCTTCAGCGATTTCCGAAGCCTGGGAATTGCATTTCTTCGGGTTGTACATTTGGGGCTAACCCATCTTTTTTTGTGAAGATAGAATAGAGTCTAATGAGGGATATGGACTGATCACATGATGTCATAGGTATAAGGAACATCTGTCTGAGGAAGCTTCCTGACCCGTGCAGATTGGCACCTTTGCTGCTTCTGATAGTCTTAGCAAATTGTCTGGGCCACTAAGAGGATCAGTGTCATTCAGGATTCAGAGGATTCAGGGTCATCCAGCCAGTTTGTATCAGAATTGGGACTTGTCCTTGAAGCTCAGAAGCCAAGTGTCCATGCCCCCTGTGGTGCTGCCTCTCAATGAATTTGCTACAGGATATGGAGATGACTTCCCATTTACACCTTGGTCCCCTGCTCAGTAGGTTCAGGGCGGCTCATGGGAGCACTTTTCAGAGCATCTCACTTCAGCTTTCTCCCCATTACAAGATAATATGTGAGCATTAGCCTGCTCTCAGAGACTCAGGAAGGTAGGATGTCCAGATGCCCCAGATCTCTGAGGACAGCACCAATGGCCATTTTAAAAGATGCCCTTTTGTACAGGGAGATGGAAAAGAGATGTCCTTCACCTAATCATAACTCTCCTGATTTGGGGATTGTATCTGGCTCTTAGAGGCACTTTGAGTTCATGGAACTTGGGTCCTTCAAGAGGGAGACCCTTCTGAACTAATGTGGAGCAGGTTAAGTGATCAGAGTGCTGGATTTGGGTTCTGCCCATCTGTCTCATTGATTTGGGCATTGAATGCCTTTTTTTCTTTGGTTATCTGACACCTTGTATGTGTGAATGTGTTGGCTGGTTTGTTATAGTGTCCTGGTCCTGGCCATTCATCACAGGTATAGAGCTGCACAGTCGTCATCATTTCTTAGAGGGCAGGAATCCTGTCTGCTTAATTAGACCATCCATTAACAAATGCTCACATGGCTCTCTCCCTTGCCAGACGCTGCACAGTAACTCAAGCCAGCACTTGCCAAGCTCAGTAGGTGCTCAGTAAAAGGCCTCAGGAGATGGAAGAATCTGGACTCAGGTAACACTGTATCCTGCGACCCTTGGGAGGTCAGCTCTACTGTCTGAACCCACAGTTTCCTCACCTATAAAATTAAGAGAGTAAATTAGATGAGCTCCAAACTCTCATTCAGCTCAGCCTGTAGACAGAGCCTCCGTAAAATCAGAGGGTGTCAGCTGAAAGGACCTCAGAGACTGCTTGAGAAGGACATCCCTCCACAAGTCATTATCTGGCCTCTGCTTGAAGACCCTCAGTGACAAAGAATAAGCACAGCCTCATAAGGCTGCCTATTTTAGCCCGGATGGCTCTAGGTAGAAGGAAGTTTTCTTTGACAACCAGTGTCAATAGACATCCTGGCATCTTCTACCCACGACTCCTGGGTCTGCCTTTGGGGTTATGGAGAACAGGACTAATCTTTCTTACAAGAGACGCCCCTTCAGAAGCCTGAAGACACAAGAAGCCTGTTGGCCCTCCTCTCCCCCATTTTTTGGGAATAGAAGGTTTTAGTAGTTATGGAAATTGTGAGACCTACATTCTTTCTATACCAGTGGTTCTTAACCTTCCTAATGCTCTGACCCTTTAATATTTGTATGTGGGTGTATCTGCATGTGGGCAGATCCACCTGGAGACAGATAGAGGAGCGGTGTCTCAGTTCCTAAGACTATTGGACCCCAAGGGGTCGCGACCCACAGGTTGAGAACCACTGTTCTATATGCACATGGCAATACTAGTATTCATCTTGCTACGCATCCATTTTGGAAAGTGGGTTTCCTCTATTCCCCCTGCGCTCTGAAAATTGAAATATGCTTTTTCAAAATTGAAGTCATGACTCAAGCTATGACCAGCTTTCCAAGCCTTCTCTTAGACTCTTGAAGTCTAAGGGAAAGTGGCCCCTGTCTTTCAGAGTTCCCTTTATTCCTTTGGAAAGTTGTGCTCCTGATGGGTCATGATAAGGAATCAAGCAAAAGTCCTTCTGAACAAGGCGTTCTAATCATCTTTTGGTTTCATGAAAATATTCGTCTATGCATATACACAGGTGCGAGGTAGTATGGGCAGAGAACTGTCCTTGGAGTCAGGAAGAACTGAGTTCAAATCTGACCTAGGATACTTACTAGCTGCGTGACCCGAGGCAAGTCACTTAACCTTGTTTGCCTCAGTTTCCTCATCTATAAAATGAGCAGGAGAAAAAAATGGCCAAACTGCTCCAGCATATCTGCCAAGAAAAGCCCAAATGGGGTCATGAAGAGTTGGACATGACTGAAAAATTATTGAACAGCAATTATATATTACATTATATCATGTGATATTGTGTGGCATCATAGTACATCACATTACAGTGTATTGTACTATGGCATTATTGATTTTATATCATATCAATCCTAACTTTACCTGCAGTTATCCAACAGATGAAATGGTTGGAAGCCAAGCCTTCTTGGATCACTAGAAGCTTTGGCCTCCAGGGCCCCTACAGCAGCCCACACACTTGAGGACCAGGGCCATTTTTGTCTCTGGAGTAACAGCTTAATTCCGAAGCCAGAGAAGTGGGCAGCAGGGGACTGGAGCATTCAGTGCATGGAGGAGAGTCGTGTCTAAAGAGCCCAGAGAGAGTCAAGCCTGCCTGGTGTCTCCTCTGCCTGGAGAGATGGCACCCAGACTGTCCTACGCTCTACTCTACTAGTATGGAAAAGACAGAGATTGGGGGTGAGGGCAAGGAAGACAACAGGAGGAGGCAGGGAAGGGTGGTGGAAATGAAGGCGTTAACAATGTTGCAAGGGGTTAAAAGTCTGATCCTTAACTTAGAAAGAAAAATAAAATGAAGGGAGTGAGAAGGAAGTGCAGTTGTCTCTCTTAAATCGTGGTAACAAATGCAGTTGTGTGATCTATCCCATTTATCATATCTACTTAAAAACCTCAGTATTTAATCTGCCTGGCGCTGAATGGGGGCCACTCAGGGCCCACTTGCCGCCGATGTCCTCTGCAGCCGGAGAGAAGGCTGCCTCCCGCGAGGGCTGGGAAGGAGAGCTTTGCTTTTCTATCCAGTCTCTGGATTAGAAGTGATCACCAGTGCCAGAGAGCCCAGGGATGCCTGAGGCGGAATCCTCTGGGCCACATCCCCTGCAAGGGGTCGGTCAGGGGGACCTCCCCAGTGGCTCTGGACAGCTCCCACCATGAGAAGGCCACTCGGCCCTCAAGCCAGAGTGTCCTCCTCTGCTCGCTCCCTGGACCCAAGCAGACACGTCCATGCCGTGGCTAATAACAATGACCGATACTTATATGATGCTCACTGCGTGCCAAGGGCTGTACAGTTATCGTCTCATTGGGTCCTTATAACAACCCCGGGAGGCAGGCACTATTGTTATCCCCATTTCACAGATGAGGAGACTGAAGCAGGACTTGAGGAACTCACCCAGGGTCACTCAGCTAGTCAGTGTCTAAGGTCGGATTTGAACTCAGGTCTTCCTGACTCCAGACCCACTGCTCTATCCACTGTACCACCCACCTGCCCCAAATAACATAAACATGTAACAATAATACTTGTGACAGCTATCATTAAGGATCTTTTATGTTTTGCAAATCACTTGACCTGCATGCCTTAGTTAAGCCTCACTAACTACCCTGTGAGGTATGCACTATTACTATTCCCACTTTGAGGGAATAATATGAGGAAGATTGAGGCCCTTAGAGGGTTGTGTTGTGCTCAGGGCCGAACATCTGGAATACTGTCTGCCAAGGCCTGTGCTTTATCCACCGTGCCATCCCCCTGTCCACACCAGGACCCCGTGGCACACATTGCCCTGAATGGCACAATCCAGTGCCTTTCCTGAATAGTCCCTTCCAGACCTAGATCTGTGTTCTCATGATGCTTGATCTTGTGGATGCCAATGGCCGCCAATCTCTTGAATAAAAGAAGAGCCAGGCAGGCGCTGAGCTGAGCTGCTGCCCTGATATAAGCCAGCCAGAACAAGCTTTCATTCTATTCCCTTGATTCCTTGCTCTCACTCCCTGGTTTCTGTTTCCATGGCCATGCATCCATAGTGGAAGTGGATTAGGGACAAAGCCATTGGCTAGGGCGTGCACGAGGTGGCTCATGGGGCCCACGTGAGCCTCAGCCCAGGGTCCGATGGCAATGGTGGCCGTCCCACAGAAGATGAGGATGCTTCCTTTTCCTGGAGGCTGCATCAGGGAAGGCTGAACAACGCTCAGAGCTCAAGCTTAGAAATGATACTGATTAAGTGGAAGGAAACTTTTAAAAAATATGACAGGGCTGATGAGGTGATTAAAGGATACAATTGAAGTAGTGAAATGTGATGAATCTGAGATGTATGACCTGGAGGAGAGAAGACAATCAGGCGCATGAGAACGGCTATAAATACTCCAAAGGGGTGATGTCAAAGAAGTGGAAGGCTTGATTAATGTGCTGAATGAAGAGAGGCAGCCGTGATCTACAGAACAGGGTCTATTATGGAAACAAGATTCTTCAGGGAAGGTGGGGGGACTGCCACCCCAAGGGATCAGAGGCTCCTAAGAACAGAGGTGCAGAGCTGAACGGGTCTGGAATGGCCATTGGGTCATAGCTTATACCCGGAAGGCACTTTCAAGGCCTTCTAGCCCCCCTACCTCCCCTGCTCCATTTTATAGGAGGGAAAACTGAGGCTCAGAAGCTGGGCTGGCTCAACATCTTACAGCTACTCAGTGGTAGAGCTGGGCTGCAAAGCCAGCTCCTTCCCCCATGGAAGTCAACTGGGTGCCTTGCATTCATTGATTTAGCAGGTAACGCCTACTTAGGGCGAATCTTATTAAAACTATGCATTAGCTCTCTTCTGCCCCACTCCCCAAGCCAGGAAGGTGAGGCCAGGGCAAAATGGCCTGAGGTCCCTGGAGGGTGTGTGGTGAGCTGATGGGAAAGCTCAGGCTCGTCAATAATTTCTCTTAATCTAGACCCAGCAGTGCATTTCATGCTAAATGCAGTGAAATCATAAGATTACAGCTTTAGAGCTGGAAGGAAACTTCCCTCATTCTGTAAAATGAAGAGCATCCCAGAGATCCTGCTTGACTTTGTTGCATGACAGAGTCAGAATCTGAACCCAGGTCCAACATACTTTTGAGTGCAGCGTACAACATCTCCAGCTAGTCCGTGTAACCGAGTATGCTCTGGGGGTTTGTTGTGTAAGATATCGGGGCTTTTCTTCCTCAGTGTAAGAAGACTCACAAGGAGTGACTTACCAGTATGTGAGAGTGGGAGGTAGGCAGATGCGTCCTTTGTGAACAAATTGATGCTAAGGCCCAGCTAAAATGGTTTGCCCCTGGTCATTTAGGGAGCTAAGGGGCAGCCAGGGTCAGCAGAGCTGAGCTATGTGTGTTCCTTCGCGTTTCTACTACCTATGTTTTTATGTATCCGCATTCTTTCCTTTGAGCAGGGTGAATGTTGATTGAAAACATTTAATTTCTTATTCCTATTTATGATTCTTCTGAGACAAACAGCCCATACTTGTGTTAGCTCATTCACCTTTTTTAGTCATTAGGGCCAATGACTTATATCTTTTACATTTATGCAACTGATTTCAGTTTTGAGGAATTTCGTACCAGAGCAGGAACTTAGCCAACATGATATATATCTTCTCATTTGGCGATCCTCATAACACTTTCTTTTTTACTTTTAATAAATGTAGAAATGACAGATTGGTATTTATTGGAAAACCAGAACAAATAGGAATGTTAAAGAAAGGATTTGAATAACTCTTCTGGAATGATTTAAAAGGGTAAGGGGTTTCCATGGGTGGGTGGGGCGTGAATTAGACTGTAATACAACAGCAACCACAACAACCAGAAAGATGTCTTTCCCTTATCCATTTGGAGATTTTATTTTTTTAAATGGAAACAAACTGAAACAGTGGGCAGAATTAGATAATGCCACCGGGACCACTTCAGTGGCGATGGTGTTCCCTCCTAGGCTGACCCCCATCTCACTCCTTGGGCGTTAGGGTCACAGATACAGAGCTGAAAGAGCCCACAGGCCATCCCATCCAGCCCCTCGTTTAACGGATAAAGACACCGAGAACCCAAGAGAACACGCGACACTCTTCCATCTGGGGCCCAAGACCAGTGGGCTAGATACAAGCCCAGCCCCAACAGAGAGCCAAAGCTGCGTCTAGCAAACCTACGAGCTGGTCAGTTTTAGCTTTGCGTTGAGATGCTTCTGCCTGATGTCATACATTCCTTAAGGAGAAATTTACCTTTTGACCTTCTGTATTTTAAAGGTTCTCAGTCCTAGGAGAGTCTCAATCATCTTTCTTGAAAACTTCAACTTTTTTTTTCTTAATGTATTTTTTATTTTTTCAAATCAGAATGACGCCATACTATTCCTCAAGAGAAGAGGGCCCTGTCCTGCCCTTTTATAGCAATGTGATAGCTGAGTCTAGAGAAAGCGCTAGTGATGCTGACACGCTCCTTATTGGGGGTTTATCTCTAATCAAAAGCACATTTCCATTAGTTCTTTCACTCCATTTGCAGCGAATTACAGACTCGTGTGTGTGTGTGTGTGTGTGTGTGTGTGTGTGTGTGTGTGTTTAAATCTTGCATTGTGGATTTTTCCGGCAAAGAGAATAAAAAAAAAATTATTACTTTAAAATAGTTGGTCTTGAACGAAGAATACCAAATTTCCTATCTGGAGACAGACATCCTGGGTGAAATGCCACACTCAAGGTGAAGGTGATCTTTAGAGTAACCAAGATATCTTCTGGGGGACTCTGGTCTTTCTAGACACAAAAATAAATAAATGACTCCCCTACCTTTTGCATCAGGAAGTTTCTTAGGATCCTTCCCATCCATCTTCCCCACCCCCACCTCTCTGTCACTGAGTGTAAGTCAGTCTACTAGCATTAGAGGTAGAAATAAAATGGGATAAGCCAGAGGCAGAATGATGCAGCCCCTGCCTCCAGGCTCCATGGCCAGTCCCAAGGGAGGCCCTTTAAATGGATTCTAGTGATTTTGAGCATTGGAGCCTGAGAAGACTTGGCTTTTGTGAAAGAGGAGTTCCAAAGCCAAGGATGGCCCAAGCATACCTGCTTCCTTTTTTCCCCACTTTTCTTCCAAAAGGCAGGTATGGATGTGGGTGACAGTGTCAGTGGTAAGGGTGGGAGGGGATGAGTGGGAATTTAAAACAGAAAGGAGGGAGGCAGAAATGAGAAGATCGTTTGGTCAGTCTGTCATTCAGCAAGTATTTCTTAAGTGTTCCAGGCCCTGCGCTAGCTGCTGGAGACACTGTGACCAAAATGCAAAAATCCCTCCTCTCAAGGCTGCTCCCTTCCATTGGAAGAGACAAGCCTGTATATACAAGTGCAGAGGAAGAGAATGAGCACATGCAGAGTAGCTCCATGCAAGGTAACTCCTTTGGGTAGGAGAATATGAGCCCTGGGGGATCAGTCAATGAGCAGGTCTTTAAGTGCTGACTCTACGCCAGGCTAGGCACTGGAAAAGCAAGTGCATCAGGACTAGTAAAATAACACACAGAGAAAACGGTCCCTTGCAATGCGTGAATGAGCGTGTTCTCTGGGCACTGCTGGCGATTAGAGCCGCCTCCATTTGCCTCAGCTGCCTGGACTAGTCCTTTTTCAGCTCCGGCCCGTGCTCCCAGCTGAGAAAATCCTCTGACAAGGGGGCCTTTCCTCTATTTTCTAGCACATCAAGCATCGCCCTCTGAATTGTCAGCCCCCTGTTTTCTTTGGACAGTTGAGCCTCTTTATCTTTGTTAAGCATATCACGTATATGAGAGGAGAGGTTAGCATTTTTTGCCTTGGTGGGAGGTGAGATGGAAATTCAGGTTGTTTCCATGCTCTGCTCGTGGAGGACAGGGAGGGGCCTGCTGGAGTAGCATGTGCATCACTCTCTGGGATGGATGGACCCACTTGGGAGTGTGATGGGTGGCGGTGTCAGTGGTAAGGCTGGGAGGGGATGAGTGAGACTCGTCCATTGTGTTTGCCATGGCTCCCACAACTAGACTTCTTATATAGGCCACTCCCAAAGCACAGAGATTGTATGCCTGACAGGCATTAGGAAGAGGACTGTCATTGGAGTCAGGAATACTTGGGGCCAGGCACCACTTGTGTGACCTTGCACAATTTGCTTTTCCACTTAGACCTTGATTGTTCTGTCTAGAAAATTAGGTTTTGGGGTCTAGATGATCTCCAGGGTCCTTCCAGCTCCAGAGCTGTGATCCAGAATGAGTTGAAGAAGCAGATGAGGAATCTGAGCCCAGGAGAGATTTAGGGATTCATCTCAGGCAGGCTGGGGAAGGGAATAAACCAGGTGGTATGCCAGCTTTACAGATAGCTCATTGGGTCCTCAGAACAACCCTTTGAAGTCGGTGCTATTATCATCCTCAATTTAGGGTTAAGAAAACCAAGGTTAAGTGACTTGGCCAGAGTCACACTGCTTGTAGGTATCTGAGGCTAAATTTGAACTCAGGTCTTCCTTGA
The DNA here is from genome assembly GCA_028646515.1 of Pseudochirops corinnae. Classification (NCBI taxonomy): domain Eukaryota; kingdom Metazoa; phylum Chordata; class Mammalia; order Diprotodontia; family Pseudocheiridae; genus Pseudochirops; species Pseudochirops corinnae. The sequence continues at coordinate 6,127,411 of CM053590.1, read as the reverse complement.
TTCCAGGCCCAGTGCTCTATGCACTATGGCACCACCTAGCCGCCTCTTCTGAAGGCACACAAAAGTGAGGGGCACATAGCATTAGGCAGACTAGATTTTCAGGAGCAGATTTTTTCCCCCCCTAAATAGCATTTTTTTTGGTGAAGGGGTAAATATGGAATTTTTTCTGATAAACATGGCGATCAGCTGGCTAATTTTCTCCTTTGCCATTCCTGTGTGCACACACGTGCATTTGCAAACAGCCTGTTCCCCTGACTTGCACAACCATTTATTCGTGCATGAATTATTGTGCCATAAAAATGAGATTATTGATGACAAAGTGCTTTGTGGAGTTGGAGGCATGATGTGAGTCTGAATTATTATGTGTCTGTTTGTGATATGGATACTTTGGCCCCAGAGAAGTGGAATTAAACTGGACGGGGTTTGACTGGATACCTTGGACTAGGCCCCGGAGTTAGAGTTGCAGTTTATGGAGAAGTGATTGAGCCGATGATGACCAGGTCAGGGCCACGTGGTCACTGGGAGTCTCCAGGAGGAATGGGCAGGGACGCACATCCATGCACTTATTCATCTTACTTTGCTTTTTGGAAATAAACCTACCTCTTCTTTTTTTTCTTTAAAAACAAGCAAGACAAAACATGGTTTCCTTTTTCCCCCCTTTTTCATTACTTTCTAATAACTTGTAACCAAAGAATCTTCCTTTATAACTATGAATTTTAGCAAAACAAAACATATCCACATATCAACTAAATGAATCCAGTGTAGGAAACAGTATTGAGAAGACCGTTCCCTCTGACCTCTGGGCATATATATGCCCAGGAGTGGCCATAGGGTCAAAGATTATCTTTTTTTTATAAAGAAAAAAAAGTCTCTGTATGTTTGCATCTGTAACAGGGCCAAAACAAACAGCCGTTGTGAGATCAGAGCCATGATTTGTGTGGCCCAGGTCAGCTCTGTACAAAGATAGGATTTCCCCTTTTTTCTTGTCTTCCTCTAACAGAATGTCAGCTCCCAGAGGCTAGAGACTCTCCTATTTGCCTTCATTGGTTTTTAACCATATAGAAAGTGCTTAATAATTTTTTCTTTCTCTTTCTCTTTCTCTTTGTGTCTGTCTCTCTCCTACCTGCTCAAATTTGGTTTTGACAAGGTAGGCAGAACACTATGGACATTGGGTGGAAACTGGAAAGGGCAGGTTTAAATTTAAGGTGAAGACAAGCTTCCTAATACAGGTAAGGGTCCCAGAGAGGAGTGCACTCTTGAGCAGCAGGGAGGCCCAGGCACTGGGGGCTTCTGTCTAAGGCTAGATCAGCCCCTTCTGCTGCCATCACTCCATCCCAGCCAGGAACCTGTGCAATACATTCGCGTTTGCCTGTCTTTGCTCCATGTATTATCCAGGTAGGGAATTACAGTGGCTGTTGCACAGAGCCAGAGGATGACGCAACTAATTCTTGGTCTCATCTCGGCCCCCAGGGGATGGCCACAAGAGCATTTCACACAGGGAGGGGCCCCAGCCAATTATAAATTCTCTAGATCCCTCAGGGCCCTCCATGGAGTTGCTCTAAGACCCACTGATGTCCATCCCTTGGAGTTGGAGTTGGAATACTCTTGGAGGTTTCTGAGGAAATGTCTGCAGGAAGCCTGAGAATGCTGGCCTTCATTATTCCATGACTTTGAGCTTGGGACAGCAGGGGACCAGTTATGTTGCTGATTCAAGTCAACGAGCATTTACTGTGCTCTTAATCTATACAAGACCTCTTGGGTGCTGGGCACTGCTCTTTGATACTTTGAAGGGTTGGGATTGGGGGTGAAAAGGCAGATTGTTCTTTTCCTGGCAGAAGGACCAGGGGCATATAATGTAGTTCAAATCAGAAGGCCTGTCTTAAGCATCTACCATGTGACATGCTTGCAGTATGTGAGCACTTTGGAATTTCAGAGAAGAATGTGAGTAGGAGATGTCATCGGGGAAATATGCAAGGCAGAGAGGAGATGGCTGGTTCATATGGCCAGAGCGGGGGAATCGTAGGCCAGTGGCTGGAGCATTCTCCTGGTACCTGCCAGATAGAAGGGGAAAGGGAGACAAGCCTCCAGCTTGCTGAGAGGACCCCTGTGGTGACGTGTGGGGAGGTTGTGATGGGTGTCTGTGTGATGGGTGTCTACTCGTTACTGAGATCCTAGATCTGAGGGCGTATCTGAGGGTTTGAATTGTGCCAGGCTCAGGGCTAATAGGGGCTTCGATGACAAAGAGAAGACCAAAATTGGTTCCTGCCCTCAAGGTCCCTAAATTCTGAATTGTTCTCCAGGAGCCTATATATCCATCCCGAAAGAGGCTGCAGGGTCCACTCTCCTTCAGCCTTTGTGTTTTTCTGGCAGTCAGCCTTCTGTTTCTCCTACAAAGGGGGATGGTCCCTGTAATTAATTCCAATCACCAGCTTGTGTCTTTCTCTTGGAAAAGGATACCCATCCTGATCTCTCCTGTTGGTGTTCTGACCCCAGAAATTACTTTGCGTTATTTTTTAATTATTTTTTCTTCTCCTGTAGCCCCCCTGGTCTTCCCTATTGTAGAATGGACCCCCTTCGAAGGAAGGGACTGATAAGTTTCGGTCTTCACCTCCTAGCGCCCAACACAGTGCCGGGCACAGCAAACATACATATAATCCGTGCTTGCTGAACCGTAATGACTGTCCAGGCTGAGAAGAGGAGAGGTTATGTCTAATTCACTGTACAGTAATGTGGAGTCTTACCATAGACATATAGGAATTCCTAAGAATATTAAAGACTTTGCAGCCAAATATTCTGAGGATGTAATGTTCATTCTTGAAAATTATACAAGTATGTAGCACAATTCCACAAAGATTGGGAAGTGCTGCAGCGGGTATGAAATTCTCCCTGGAGAGGTAGAAAATGACTTTCCTTTGGGGTGAGGCCAAAGAAAAGATGTGCTCATTAGTTAAGTCCACTTCAAACTTTGCAAATATAATTAAACCTAATTTTACTGTTTGTGGTTTTTAAAATGTGCCCAAAGGCAACCCAATAAGCAGGATGAATGGCATATTCTTTTGTATTGGAATAATGTAAAGTCTCAAATGGAGACTGTTATTCCTGGCCTTTCCTTCTCGGCTTGGCCTTTCCAGCATAGACCATACCATCTCGGTTCCAAAAGTGAAAGAATAACAGACACATCTGGGCTTTCTACAATGCTCTCTTTCTTCACTGGAGACTCTCCATGGTCAATGTGAAAGTCAGTACTAAACATTACTTCGATCAACAGGTATCTCTTAAGCACCGGCTCTAGCTAGGCACCGGACTGGGGGCTACATGACCAAAACACAGCCCCTACCTTCAAGTATTTTGCATTCTAAAAGGGACAGCAACAAGCCAAAGATGGTTGTGCCAGTGGGGAGAGTATGTTGGAGAGGTACTTTCTGTAACATGTTCTCTCACAACTGCAGGCAAAATCCAGGGGACAGTGGCCTCAAGTTTATAAACTTGGGGGTGACAAAGGAGAACCTCACAGCTCCTGGAAGTGCTTCTGCTGGAGAATCCGCTTGCCTTGCTGGGATTCTGGAAGAATTCCCCTTAGATGTGGTATAGCTTTTCTTCTGAGGTCTCTGTTGTACCTCAAATCTGCCACTGGTCCTTCTTGGCTCCCAATGCAGACACTGCCGCCAGCAGATCCACAGATGTAGCTAGGGTGCTGGTGGAAAGACGGGGCCTTCCAGACCTCTGAAATTCTTGGGTCCTGTTCCTGTAAAGGGATAAATGTGTAATTGGGGTAAGGGGCATGAAACCTGAGAGCCAAGGCTCTGCTCTTGTCCTCAATCAGTGCTTCTGCAGGGGTTTAGCTGGAGGGCTCTCTCCTCTCTCCTGGACTCAGATTCTGAAGTAGCTTTCTTGGTTGCTATAGGGGGTCCCCCAGGTTGTAACCAAGTCAGCCAATTGGAATGCCCTATTTGGTGGTCGGGGTGGGAGGGCACTTAGTCTAATGCCTGTGAGAACCTGATGGATTGAGCAAGGCCTAGTTAAGGCATTCTATCACCTGCTTTAAGTGGGGGCAGAAGAGGTGTCTTGGTTGATTTACTGAATCAATCCAGTCCTTACAATAACAACTTCCTGTGTATTTGCCACTGCCAAGTCTCTCTACAGCCCTGGGACCTGGGCAGGAGTCGCCATCACCTCCTCACTTTGTCCATGAGAAAATTAGGCTTGGGGGAGTTGTCTACGTTCACACAACCAGCTAAGGCTGAGACCACGAGCTCCAATTCAGATCCAAAATCAGAGCTAAAATTCAGTCAGCAATTAAAGCGCTCGCTACGTTATGTGTTAGCCACTGTACAGAGGGCAAAGGACAGCAAAACCATAGTCCTCCCCCCTCAAGGAGCTCACGTTTTAACCGGGGCAACTCCTGAAAAGTAAATTAGTCTACTCTCCACTCCCCTCCCCAACTCTTTTTGTTTTTAATGGATAAGGAAGTTGAGTTCCAGAGAGGCGAAGTGATTGTCCAAGGCCTTAACAATACACATGTCTGAGACAGAATGTGATCCTGTAGAGCCCTCACGTCACCCATTCCAGAAAGCCTGGAATGAAGACAGATGCCCTCTCCCCACAAGTCAAAATCTTATCGTCCCCTTTGTGGTATAAGGTACAAATTATGCTCAAGGCATAACTGATGTTTATTGAAATGAAGTTTATAGACCATTCATAAAAACTCTGATCCTTCACATGTAAGGTCCGTATGAGAATAATTCAGCAACTCTTTGTGGAATATCATGGACCAGGAGGAAAGAGAGACCAGTCTTAATAGCATTACTGTCTAGGATGAGAAGAGAAAGCATATAGACGATTACGGCGCCAGAAGAAATTAAAAAGCCATCAGACGTGGAGCTCAAGTCATTCAGGCTCAAGGGGCAGCGTGCATATTTTTAAGTTTTTCACAGCTCTTTACAAGTATTCTCTCGTTTGACCCCCATAACACCTCTGAGGATTGGTGCCAGTATCGTGTTCACTATACAGTTGAAGAGACTGAAGCAGAGAGAGGTAAAGTGGCTTGTCCTGGGTCCCACAGCTGCATTTGAACTCCGGTCTTTCCGAGTGCAGCGTCTGCCTCTGAGCTGTGGCGCCATCTTGCGGCCTCCAGAGCCAAGATGTACATGGAGGTGCTGTGGAAGAATTGATGTTCCAGCTGGGTCTGGGAGGTTGGATGGATACATTTATAACAGATGGAAATGATTAATCATAATGATGCTTTTTGTTTTGTTTGTCAAAATATCAAGAGAAAGTGTTGGATGGTGGATAGAGGGCTGGTCTCCCAGTCAGGGAGATCTGAGTTCTAGTTCTGCCCCTGACATAAGCTGGCTGTGTGACCTTGGGCAAGTCACTGACATTTGCAATGCCTCAGGCCCCTTTCTCAAGCACCACATTGCCAAGCAGGTGCTGATTTGCCTTGATAGAGGAGGTCTATTCACTGGGAATCCCTTTGTCAGTAAAATCACAGGCCAGTGAGGGAGAAAGGGGAAGCCTTCCCTCTCCACTCTGGGCCACAGGAATAGACCCCAGACTGAAGCCCACATCTTCTCCCCTCCTTCCCCCCCATCTCCATGGCTGTCCATCAGCTGAGGGTGTCCTCCTCCTTTCCATCTCCCAGACTAGGAATGGATCATCCTTGGTTTCTCCCTCTTCCTCCCCAAACACCCTGGCCCCCATTTGTGATCAGTCACTAAGTCCTCTCCATTCTTCAGGCAGCGAAGTGGCATCCGGTCCCAAAGGTTAAATTGTCATTTTTCTAGGCAGATGACCTGTAGTGCAGGTCTGTACATTTAGCCCCACTGGGATATTTCAGTTGGGATATTTTAATCATGTTCACAGCTGAACTCATTGTTTTTTGTCTCCTCGCCTGCTCCAGATTCCCTTTTCTAAAATTTCCCATTTTTTGTAGGCATAGCCATCCCTCTAGCGTCCCAGACCTTCAGTCGAAGCATTATCCTGGGCCCCTCACTCTTCCTCACCTGACACCCCCAGTCAGCTGCCCAGTCTTACTCCTCCCTTCCCAACATCCCCCACGGGGGCCTTCTCTCCATTCCCTCAGCCACCCCCTTTGTTCAGGCTCTTATCACCTCTCACTCTCCATCTCCCATCATCCCACCAGTGCACAGGCCATACTCCGTGTTTGGAATGCTTATGTCTGCCTCAGTGGAGCCTCTGCCTCTAAGGCAAAGCTCAGCCGCCATCTTTAACATAAAGCTTTTTAGGGACCCCACGCTGCTCATGCTCTCCCTCCAAACTCCTTTCGATTCGGTGACTTGTAAATATTTCTCTGTCTAAACTTGATATTTTTGGTGGATAAATGTAGCTACACATACACACGCATTTACACACATTTACTTATTGTCTGTTCTGTTAAACATCACTCTTTGTCAGTTGGAATTGTTTCACTTACTGAATTTTTGTCCCAAGTGTCTAGCACGGGTGACTGGCTCATAGTACTAGGCATGAAATGAACGCTTGTCGATTGACTGAATAATTAATTGTTGGGCCCCTTGCTAGGTGTGTCGTCCCCAGGATCTTTGTTTGGGTCTGTTGGCTGCTCACATCCCTCCCATCTCTTTCATTCTATGACTATGACTTGCTGATGTGGCTAAGGGTCATCCATTCTAAAAAACTCACCCTTAATTTATCCAGCCTTATGGGGAAACAGTGGATTCCACAGAAATGGTTTTCCGGTTGACTGTGCCCTAACTTTTTAAACCTCAGAATTTCAACAGTCTTTACTAGAAATCTTTTTCAAACATGCAAGCCAAGGACGGGGCTTTCTAAATAGAACCAATAGCTCAGAATTCAGCCTTTTCTGGAGAGTTTGAGGGTGGGAATGAGGCTGTCACTTGTAGCCCTGGGCTGTAACAAGGCCAGCCCTTCTGGGCCTCTTGCCTGTGTGAGGGGCTGATAGCTCCTGCACTAAATGGCCTCAGACTGTTAGGGTTTTTGAGGTTGTCTAGTGTTTGTAACCTTCCACTCATTGAAGACTGTGAAGGATGTCACACTTCTTGTTGCTAGCGTCTACCTCTAGAAGCCCAGTGTTATTATTTAATTGTTTGCTTCCAAGGGGTTCTTAAACTGGGGTCTGAGAACTTTTTTTTGGTAACTATTTTAGTATAATTGGTTTCCTTTTTAATCCTATGGATTTTATTGAATGCATTTAAAAATGTGATTCAGAGAAAGGGTCCAGAAGTTTCATCAGGCTGCCAAAGGGTCCATAACACCAAAAGATTAAGAATCTCTTTTCTAAACTGGTGTGAGCTGGCCAACCACAAAACTAAACTTGTCGGAATTGCATCGAAGGAAGGACTGAGCAGAATAAGGGTCTCGAGGAATTTCCCATGAATAAAATGCATGACTTTGGCCTCCAGCTTGGGGCCTGCATTTTGCCTACACAGACCCATCTCCCCAGCTCCCTGCTCCCCAACTGTGAGTTGGACTGAGGTTGCTAAGTAATTGATGTCTGGATAAGTGAAGTTCTGCTGTAATATGACCATGCTGTAAGAATTGCTGATTTTGTTAACTTTCTGGAATCACTTTTTAAAATGAGTTTGGGAAGATGGAGATGTGCTCTGGTTCGCTCACGTGGAGAAAGGGGAGGCCAGCAGATTCATTCCAAAGCTCCCAGCTTCCCATGAATGGTGCAGAACAAGTATTGTCCAATCAGATTGCTCCCCAAGGTGCCATCATTTGAGAGGTCAATGCTGAGAACACTTTATAGCCATTTCAGGCTTCCCAGGCCAGGCTATGTAGATGGATGGAGAAACAGGAAATAAAAGTGAAAATGGCTGTCATAAATCTGCCCCACACCGACATCTGCTGAATGGCCCAGAGTTCGCTAAAGTGGATCCCCTTCATCACACCCCTGGATTCTGCGCCCTGCTGAATCCATTGGGGAGCTGCGAGGTTCTTCTCCCCTCCTCTCCACTGCCCCTTTCCTAACACCAGACCCACCGCAGTGTTTGAAAGCAAACTTTGTCTCCCTTCTCTCCATCAGCAGGGGGAAGGAGATGTGGGAGCCACTGGGGAATTATGCAGCTTTATCAATGTATTTAGCTGCTCTAAAAGGGGAAGAACCCCCATGACTGGAATAAGGATATCTGCAAACACCATCTCCTAAAACAGGAGAAAGGGAGTAAAAGTGAGATGCTTGAGGTCAGTTTGCAACATGAAAGAATGCTCCGGCAGGTCCCTGAGAAGAGCCATTGCTGCTGATTATTCTTCAGGGACTGATGTGCTCGGTCTGGATACACGTGTGCAAGTGGAAATCAGCCCTGAGATGTTTCCAGACACCGGCACCCGGAGAATTTAATCTATCACTTCCTCATTACTCAGGGCTGAGGTAGAGGCCCTTGCCTTTCTGAGCTCACCAGCCTGTTTGGTGTCTGCAGTCTCTGGCTTAATGCGACCCCTCCCATATGAGAGCTCTTCCTGAATCCCCCCGTGTAATTTGTGCAAAGTTCGTACAGCCCTGAAAAGATTTAGGGTCTTGGACCTTACACTGGCCTCTTCCACAAGGGTCATATTTCCAATCCACCCAAAAGACTGCAACGGCAAAATATGACTGAGGCATGGTGGTGGGGGCCACATTACTGTCCCACCAAGAGCAAACCATGGTTATTGAAGGCTTCTTGTTCATAATTCTCATTAGTGATTTTAAGAACTAATAATTTTTAAGACACTGAAATAATTCACATCTTCCAAATTACTGAAAACAAAACCCATCTATGAATAAGAAAAAAGAGTCAAATAATTGTGAGAATCACCTTCATGGTCACTGAGCATCCTGACGATGCTGACTACCTATCCAGCCATGAAACTGGGGACATGTTGTTCAAGGGGATTTGTCTGATCAGTCAGTCAGTCAATAAGCATTAATTAAGTGCCTTCTGTAAGCCAGGCACCATGCTAAACGTTAGAGATATAAAAGAAAGCAGTCTAATGGAGCAGATAGCATGCAAACAGGATACATACAAGCCAGATTGGAGCGGAGGGAGGCACTGCCGTTGCGGAGATCTAGAGCCAGCCTTATAATCAGTGTTCACCAAACCTGGGTCTCCATCTTTATCTCTGGAACTGCCATCTGTTTCCATTAAGTTTGCCGCGCTCCAGCAGAACTCGGTCTGGAGTGCTGTAGTCAGGGAGACAGAGAAAATGGAGAATGTCCAGAAAAAGGTGATTGAGACAGGGAAGAGTCTGGGTCCTATCGCGCAGATGCTCCTTGGAGGAAGCAGAGATGACAAGGCTCAGCAGAGCCTGATGGACATTTTCAGGTGTTTTAAGGCAGTTGTGTGGAAGAGAGAAGGGTTTATAGGGTCATAGGATGATAAACACGGATTAGAGAAGATGTGAGTGGCCATCTGAGCCATTTTAAAGGTGAAGAAACTGAGACCTAGTGAGTTTCTGAGGTTACAGTGAAGAAGTGTTTCAGGAACAGGCTGGGGGCACCTTTCGTCTTCTTTACGTGAAAGAGAAGGAAGCAGAGAGATGATGGTCAGGGGAAATTCTGGGGTCAGACCCAAGGAAGCAGAATGCTTTTGGATGATTGGGGTGCTCGGTGTTGATCCAAAGACAATGAGATCAACAAAATCCTTCTTTTTTTCTTAACTAGGTTGATGCAAATATAGAGAAAGCCTGACTGACCCCCTTTTTTCTCCATTGGCAAATAATCAGACTCGCTGCTAGGTTCTGGGACAGAAGAAAACGGGTGATAATTTGGACCAGTTTGGTTCAAATGCATGCTTTTCTGAGGCCTGGAATTTCAGCTTATGGATCACTTCATGGTTATTCAGAGTTAATGCCATGAACCCTGCTATTCATTTTTTGTGGTGTGTGGTGGGGTGGGAGAGGGTCCTCTCTTGGGGTAGGAAAAACCTGAGTTTGTACCTCCTTACTTGAAGGGTCCTGGGGGAAGAGGTGCTGGTGTCCTTGTCAATCAGTGTGTGGTAAAAAACCAAGCCCTGTCAGGCTTGGGTCAGAGAGCTGGCTTTGGACTTCCAAGTCCTGGTTTAAAATGCTGTCTCTGGCACTCACCCTGTAACCTTGAACCAAGCCCATCATTCTTTGGGACATAGTTATCTTCCCTGTCAAATGAGGCTTTAGGACCAGGTCAATGATGCTTAATCCGAGTCTCTGGAAATTTTCCTGGGGATAGATTTTGGGGGTCCATGAATTTAGATGGGAAAACAACACATCTTTATTATAAAGTTGCCTTCATTAATCCACGTACATTTTATTATTATTATGTTATTATTTTATTATGTGTTTAAAAATGTGATTCTGAGAAGGGGTCCACAGGCTTCACTGGACTGTCCCGGGGGCCCACGACTTCAGAAAGATGAAGAATGCCTGAGCTAGATAACTAAATTCCAGATCTTTGAACTTAAATCTTTCTTTACTGCTGTGTGTGGGGGCAATGCTATGGCTGCTGGACCAGGAGCAGCGCAGGTCGGTGGTGTGTTCACCTGTCCAATAGGTCAGTGTGATCCATAGTGCAGGTCCTGGGGACACCGAGGCAGCAAAATGGCCCCCAGGAGTCAGCGTGAGGGTGGCGGGCAGGGATCTGGCATACCCTTGCCGTTCCCACTACTCTTTTTTTAATCATGGCCCTGAGAAAGTTCCTGCTCCACTCATAGACTTGCAGGATTGTAGATAATAGATGTGAGAGAACCCTCAGAGGCCGTCTACAGATAAGGGAACTGAGGTGGAGGTTAAGGAGCTAGTGAGGATCCGAGGCAACATTTGAACCCAGATCCACTGACCACAGAGCCAGCCCTCTTTGCATTGCAGCGTGTTGCTCCCTGTCTCTGGGTCTCAGTTTCCTTATCTGTGAAATGGTCACAAATTGCCCAGGCAGACCTCAGGGGGGTTCCCGTGACTTCCAGTGACTGCAGCTGCTCGGCGTCCTTGGGCCCTTATAATTTCTCCCCTAGAAGAGCAGCCTTTCCTCTTGGCTGGGGCTGGAGGAAGTTAGGCGGCAGCTCCTTGGGCTCATCTGTAATGTAGGCAGCTTGTGTACACACCACCATGCATTAAGCGCGAGCTTTGGTCCGTGTGTTTAAACATATTAAACACAAAATATGAGCAGCGTAAATTGTATGAAACCCTTTTTATCTCTGCCTTGGAGCTTTCGGCAGGCTTTGATAGGGGCCGGCCGTGAACATTACACAGACCCAGGAAGACTAAGTGGAGGTCTGCTTGGCAGCAGAGGACCAGGATGCTTGACTTGGGAGGAAGGCCCCACGGGCCCATTAGTGTCGGTGGGTTTATAAAGGAGGCTCTGTGGGGTGGAGAGGGCAGATGTGGGGAGCAGACTTGGGCTGGTCCTGATGGGGAAGGGCTGGATTTTCCTCTCTGCGTTTTAGCATGCTTTCCCTTCTCATGAGAGCCAAGGGCTTTTAGCCATGGCGAGTCTTGGATCTCAAGGTCGTCGTTGCCACTGGGGCTTGGCAGAGACTGGTTGCCATGCTTGGGCAAAAAGAACGCCTCCTCCTCTTCACTAAAGGAAACAGTTTGAAAGACCACAGAGCTTTCCTTCTGTGTTTGGGAGATGACAGATGAACACCCCCTCCCCCCATGCCTCGAATTTCAGGAGTCTTACTCCAGGTCATAAGGAATCCCAAATCAGCATACTTCTTTCCACAGATTTATGGAGTCAGAGAGGACTGCTTTGGAGGCTAACTGGCAGTCATTAAGCATAATTCTCACATTTTGTTGTAAATTGGATCTCTTATGATTTCCCTTATCTGTGGTTAACCTACCAATTTTTCAGATTCTTTCCCTAGAAGATTACAAGCGACCCCCTGAAAGAGATGATCATTTATCACCTGTCTGTCCACTTGCCCACCTGCCCACCCGTCTGTCAGTATGTTAGTGAGACACATTCTCTTTATCCCAGGCCCATGCAGGATCTGATGATAGTCTTTTAATATTTGCAATAATACTTTAAATTCTTATCAGCATCAGCATCATACTGATTTTTAAAATAGTTATTTTATCTACTTGTGCCATAATCCACACAACACAAAAAAATGGCAACAACAACAACATCAGTATTAGCAGGAGAGTGACTTGTCCTAGGACCTTTTCTGTCCGAACTGAACCCACCCTGATGCCCTCAGCCATCTCCTTGCTTCCACCTGGCCACGCTCATGCTGGATTTCTTTGACTCTTTGACGTCCCATCATGGCCCCAGTAAACTCGTCATTGGGAAATCTCATTTGGAAAGATGCAGTCAGCTGTGCTCCTCAGACCTCATTGCTCCCCTCTGCCCCTCTGGAGGATGGAGCCATGAACTCCTCCACTGAAGGAGAAGGAATGGGACTGAGGTCTTCCTAGACTTCCCCCCGGCCACGCTTACTGAGGACTTCTTGGACATCTCCTCCTGCTTCTTTCACTCCTCTCTCACCTCTCACTTTTCAACTGTGTGTGTGTTTACTCCTCGGTTAGACTGTTAGCTCCTAGAGGGCAGGGACTGTCCTTCTTTTTTGTAGTTGTGTTCCAAGTGCTTAGCATGGTGCATATAATAAGTGCTTAATAAATGTTTATTGACCATTTTTATTGAGCTCTAATGGAGGCAGGGGGAAGATAGAAGGAATGAGAATAAAAGTCAGTTCTTTGTGGAGCCAGCTAAAGACTTTAAAGCATGTCAGTCATTGATGCCCAGAGCAAGTTTGAGCCCTAATGTCTCCTTCTCTCTGTGAGACCATTTGGGGCTCATCAAGTCCCGACCCAGTGCCTTGTGTAAGTGTGTAGAGGTGAAGAGAGCCCTTGTTTTGGAGGAGTCTGAAGCCCAGGGTCCAACATCTGGCCAAGCCACTTCTTAACTACGTGACCTGGGGCAAACGACTTAATGTTTTCAGGCTTCAGTTTCCTAATCTATGAAAGGAAGGGAGAAGGCCATAGGTGTCATCAGGGGCTTTTCAGGGTGGCCCCACAAGCCAGCCGGAGAAGGAGAGGCTGCCGCTGGAAGATTCCTGTTCTGCTGCAAATTCCCCAGCCTGCAGCAAGCCCAGCCCTGATGCCTGCGCATCCAGGCTGATCTCTCCTTTCGCAGGAAGATTAATAGAATCCGATGGGGTTAAGGTCACATAACAGAGTCTGAGTTAGAAGCAGCTTCTTCCCTTATGCCAAGGAAACTTTGGAAATGGTTCTCCTTTGCTGACAGTCCCCTTATTACCGATTATGTAGAGTAATTTATCAGGCATTTTATAAAATAAACCATTCATTTATACTAATAGGACTTGGCAGGGAGGAAGCATTGGCAGGACTCATCGTTCCAGTGTGGGCTTCTTGGGGAGGGTTGTTTTGTTTTGTGTTTTGTATTTTTTTTCCTTTAAAAACACACACACAACATTGTTAAGTTCGAAACATTTGGGGAAAACAGTTATCTAGGGCCAACTAGATGTTTATTAAAGCGTAACTAATTACATGATAAATCTTCAAAATGAGGAGAGAGGAGAGCTTTCTTATGATCAAGTTCCCAAAAGCAGACTGTCAGATTCCATTAGGCAATCCATCTTGTTGGTCGTGCCCTTTGCCTGGTGCTTGTGCTAATGGCTTAATACGTCCCTGGGACCGAACAGAGCGTTTTCAAGACCTCTCTCCCCCTGCCCCATGTCACTAGGTTCTGCTTCATGTTCGCCTTTGTTATCTGGATCTTTTTATATATACCGAGAGTTTGCCAGTGGTGGTGCCATGTATTGAGGCACCTAGGTGGGTCAGTGGATAGAGCACTGGGCCTGGAGTCAGGAAGCTAAAAAACTTACTAGCAGTGTGACCTTGGGCAAGTCACCCAATGTGTATGAGTCTCAGTTTCCTCACTGGGGACTAATAATAGTACCACCTCCTAGGCCTGTTGTGAGGATCCAGTGAGATGATGTCTGTAAAGGGCCTAGTTGGGCCCTTGGGATGTAGTAGGTGCTTCACAAACACGTCTTCACTGTCCAGTCATCTTGACTAATACTTAGCCCAAGGTCCTTGGTGATAGATTTCCATCTTGAAGACTTGTTCCATGAAAGTGGCATCATTACTTCTAATAACCTTTCTCCCCCAGCTGAAGAACAACACCACACACAATCTCTTAGATCAGCAGGTTTTTAGACCACTATTTTTTTTTTACATCATGTTCGCCTCTGGCAGTTTGGTGAAGTCCATAGACCCCTTCTCAGAGTAACATTTTAAAAATAAATTTATTTATTTATTTATTTTCTTGTTTCCATGATTCATTCCCATGAGATTTTGAGTTACAAATTTTCTCCCCATCTTTCCCTTACCCCAGCACCTCAAAGCAGCCATCCCACTGTATAATCCCTCCCCCAATCAGCTCTCTCCTATGTCCTCCTCCTCACCTCTCTGACTTTTCAGTGGGGCAGGATGGATCTCCTTACCACAGTGCCTGTGTATCTTAATTCTCAGTTGGATATAGTTAATAAAAATAATAATAATTGTATATATGTATATATATATATGTAGATAGATAGATAGATATATTTTAAACATCTGATTATAGAAGTTTAAATTCTAGATTCTTTTCCTTCTTCCCTTGTCACCCACCCCCACTGGAAGGACAAGCAATTCAATATAGGCTGTACATGTGTAATTATGCAGAACATCTCCACGGTGGGCATATTGTGAGAGACTGATTATATGTCCCTCCTTCCTATCTCGCCCCCCGCCTTGTTCTATTCTCTACCTTGTCCCTGTCCCTGTCCCTTTACAGAAGTGTGTACTTCCATCAACCCTCCCCCCACCCTGCCCTCCCCTCCATTATCCCACCTCTCATCCCCATCCCCCCTACTCTTCTATGTGGCAAGATGCCCAGTTTAGAGTTTATGTATTCCTTCCCTAAGCCAAATTCAATGAGAGTCAGGTTGACCCATTCCCTTTTCCCTTCTTGTTCTTCCCTTCCATTGTAATAGTTATCCCTTGCCTCTTCTATATGAGATGATTAACTCCATTCTGTCTTTCCCTGTTTCCTCTCATTCTAATACTCTCCCACCTCAGAATTTCACCTTTTAAAGTATCATCCCTTCCTATTCAATTGATCCTGTGTCCTTTATGTACTCATATATACACATACTCAGATATGTGTTCGTATGCATATATATACCCTCGTATATAGACATATGTGTATGCATATGTATATATACATTTGTATTCCCTTCACCTATCCTCATACTGGGAGAAGTTTCATAAGTTACAATTATCATTTTTCCATGTTGGCATGTAAATAGTTCAACTTTGATAAGTTCCTTATGATTTCTCTTCCTTGTTTACCTCCTCATGCTTCTTGTATTTGAGTGTCAAACTTTCTTTTCAGTTCTGGTTTTTTCAGCAAGAATGCTTGAAAGTCCTCCACCTCACTGAATGACCATAGTTTCCCCTGGAACATTATACTCAATTTTGCTGGGTAGGCGATTC
>CM053590.1:6072155-6111461 GCA_028646515.1 Pseudochirops corinnae | reverse complement strand
TACTACTACTACTACTACTACTACTACTACTACTACTAATGCTGCTACTACTACTGCTGCTAATACTGTTACTACTGCTAGTACTACTGCTAATACTACTGCTACTACTACTAATGCTGTTACTACTGCTACTGCTAATACTACTCTGACTACAACCATGACTAACTGCTCACTACTCTTGATCCTGCTGCTTGGGCTCTCAGAAGTCGTTTGACCGGAGTCACATAGCCAGAATGTGTCAAGGGTTCACTTGCACCCAGGCCTTCTTCACTCTGAAGCTGTCCGCTGTCACGCCCTTGCTGTCACTGTGGCTGTTAGCTCTTGGGTCTGACTCATCCTTCTGGGCAGCTGTTACCAGGGACAAGATGATATGGATCAGAGACCATTGCTCCCACCCCTTCCTGATTTTCCAAACAACAACACCACAACGCACAAAGGACAGTACGCAGGGAGCCATGCTTTTGGTTGGAACGTGACACCATGGTGACTTGTAGAGGCGAGTAGGTTGATGCTCCCCCACAGCAGTGGAAGGGTTAACTGGGTTATAGTTAAAGGGAACTGAAGGGATCAGAGGAGGTCTGAGGGTACACTTGCTGTTCAGTCACTTCTCAGTCCTATCTGACTCTGTGGCCCCGTTTAGGATTCTCTTGGCAGAGATACTGGAGGGCTTTGTCATTTCCTTCTCCCACTCATTTTACAGATGGGGAAACTGAGGCAAGCAGAAATGATTTTTCCAGGGTCACATGTCTAATAAGTGTCTGAGGCTGGATTTGAACTCAGGTCCTCATGATTCTGGTTCCAGCACTCTCTTCCCTGTGCCACCTAGCTGCCCTGAGGTCATACACACAGTGACAAAACAGATGGATAGGCCATGGGGAGTGAAGGGAGGCATGGCCGGGGGCAGGTCTGCATCCAGGCTGGACAGTTAGGGCCCAGGGTAGAAGTGTCTTGGGGTGAGAGGGCTCTGTCCTCCTGTGTTTCAGTGGTCTGGGGTCTGGCAGGCAAGGTAAGTGGCAGGAAGATGATTGAGACGATGTAATGGCCTATGGAGGTCATCGCCCATTGACTGCACAGGGAAAGATGGCGCCAGTAAAGTCCACGATCAGCCACTGCTTCAGGACAACGCTGCTGGCTGAAGCCACTGCCTGTCTCTGGTCCTCACCTAGAGATGGGGGGTATACTGTTGCCAACACAAAACACCATCTCACGTTTCACAGAATCCCATGGTCTCAGAGATGGGAAGGACCCATACAGCCACCTAGTCAAAACTGAATAAGAAACATGTGCTTGGAAAATGTTAGTTCGTTGTTTCCTAATTGACAAGAAATACAGCGATAATGACAAAGAGACCAGAGGTCAGGCAGCTGCCCGGCCCTGCTCTGGCTGTATGAGATGGCTGCTGCTGCCCTGTCCCTGGGGCCGGCTGTGCTGGGCCGTGTCCTCAGTCTTCCATCTTTTGTGTGGTCAGGTTGAGGAATCACCGTTGAGGGAGCACGGCCTTCTGGGTGCTTCTGTTGGACATTTCTGTCACAGCAACGGAAGGTAATGGGAGCATTCGTTAGAAACCTCACACCAGGTTGGGATCCTCCTTCTGACTGTGTTGGGTCACGGGCAGGACTTCTTCACGTGCCCCTCGTTGGCTGCTACAGATGTTCATTGGATTATAATAGCCTGGGACATCAAGGGGAGGAGGGTGGAAGATTTCACTGTGACAAGAGAGTGTAGTAGGGGAAATTTGGGGGATCGGGGCAGAAAGATTGTGCTGGAGACAAGTCTCTCACTGACTTGGGAGGGTGGGAAGTGATCTTTCTACTCTCCAGCTGGTTTATCTCAAGCCCCTGGAGATCAGTCTGTGCCCCGGCTTCTCCCTCAGCAGGCCCCAAGTTTGACTGAGAAAACAGTAACCTTTGTAAAGAACGCTTGAGAAATTCTACTTGACCAGCTGCCTTCGGGGCCAGGCTCCTTGGCAGAAGTGGGTGGCCTAGCAATCCAGGGCTTGACTCTTAGGTTAGGATCGGGGGGAGCAGGAGGAGGCCCAACATCCCCACCCTGGCTGTAGGTGACCTGGCCTGGCATGTGAGCTTTCCCATCCCTTCTCTCCTCTGACATGGCCACCCCCCTGGTGCAGTCACCTCACACTGGGCCTCTGGCAGTGCCTCCTGGGAGGAGGGCTCTGCCTGGCTCCAGGCTATCCTCCATCCAGCCCCCAAAGGGATCCTAAGGCACAGGTCTGACCATGTTGCCCTCCCACTCAGTAAGCTCCAGTGACCCCCTGTCACCTCCAGGAGCGAGTAGAGGTTCCGAGCTTGCCTTTTAAAGCCCTTCACATCTGCTTACTCCCTTGCCGATTTTCTTACACTTAGCTCTCCTCCACGACTTTTAGATCAAGTCTTGCTGACTTAGGGTACAATCCAGGCTGGGTGGGGGGCAGTTGGTGCAAAGCTGTGGAGATGGGAGATCAGCTGGGCATTGCTTGAGAGGACCAGAGAGAAGGGTAGCCTGGCTAGAGCAGCGGTGGAAGAGGGGATGAGGCTGAAAAGAGCCTGGAGATGCCAAGCCAAAGAGCAGGCTTCCCAGCCGATCAAGAGGTGAGAGTGAGTGACTGGGCTTTATTGAGAAATCATATCATTACAGTCACTAGCATTTAAATAGCACTTTAGAAATGTTGCCTCACTTGATCCTTACGAACACCTTGGGAGATGTGTGTGATATTCATCCCCATTTAACAAGTAAAGAAACTGAGGCAGGTAGAGGTTAAATGATTTATCCAAGGCAACAAATTATAAAGATCCAGGGCTGGATTTGAACCCCAGACTATCTCGACTCCAAGCTTAGGGCCCTATCCTTTATTCCACTGGGTGCTTCACCAGTCAGACATGCACGAGGGTGTTGTGGGTTGGACCTGCCAGTCCCCTGATAGTTTACATCCTCTGTTGGACTGATTCAGTGAGGAAATCTAGTTTGAGCTGTTCAGTAGGCAAGAAGCCTTCCCCTGGTTTAGCATAGCACCCTCTGTTCCAGGAGCCTTCAATATTTGTCAAATGAATAAGTGAATGGACAGAGACACAAAGCCGGTGGTCCTCTCATTAGAGCCACTGCTTCATGTGTCTAATCATACCTACACACACAGACATGCACACACTCACTCACATGTCACACACTTCCCCCCCACAGTCACACATGTACCCCCCACACACTCACACATATACATACACTCTCACGTACTTATACACACACACTTGCACTCTCACATCACACACACTCACACACAGACATATACACACTCACATACAGACACACACGTGTACTCACACTTACACACACACATCACACACTCCCCCCCAGTCATACTCATACCCACACACACTCACACATACACACACACTTTCACGTACTTACACACACACTCACATACTCTCTCTCACATACACACACACACACACACACACACACACACACACAAACACACACACACATACTCCCTCCTACATAGTTGTACCCTAACACCATTTTTAGAGATCTCATAGTATGGGAAGAGTGGACGAGATCCAGGAATCCAGTTAGGGCTCCTTTGGGGGACCAAGTTTCTTCACCCCCTCCCACCTCTCTCACCCAGTGAATGGAACCGTGGAACCTTGTGGCTTCCATTCCACAAGTGGCAGAAGGTTCCACTTAATGTGAATTGGGGTTCAGACAAGTGTTGCCTGCATCCCACAGGCTGTGGCCGCTTCCTTGCTCTTGTCCACCAGGGAAACTTCACCACGGTTTTGTAAATCCTTCAGATTTTAGGTGATTGTTTTCAGAGCTGGGGCCTGACATCGCTGAGCCCCAGGAATGCCCTGGAGGGCCAGAAGGCAGAAAGTCACCCTGACCATCTCCTTGAATTGTTGTCTAAGACAGACAGCAGAAAGCTGGCCAGATAGCCAGAACACTGATAATCTCCTCTTCCCCTTTCTTTTGTTTTCTTTGTGACCTGCGTGTGTCTCTTAGGAGTGGCCTGCTGGGGGTCAGTGCCATTGCCAAGCCTTCCCCATCGCCCACGTACCCACACATGTGCTCACACACGTGCCCACACACATGAACACACACACTTGCAGCAGGGTGAGAAGAGGCTCCCATCGTCCAGAGGGAAGTGCTGGGTTTGTGGTCGGAAGGCCAGAGCTTAGGTCCAAGAGGGGCCGGTCCATTTCATCTTGCTCTGCCTTGGTTTCCCCATCTGTAAAGGGAGGATATTGGACTAGGTGACCTCTGAAATCCCTTGTGGCCTTTAATTCACTCCATGCTATGATAACACATCTGCTGTCAAAAGTAAAATTGTGACCACTTTCCTTTGGAAAAAGGAAGCATCTGGTAGAAACTAATGAATTTTAAAACCTTCGCTGTTTGGAATCCAGAGTCCAGAGGGGGGCAGCTAAAACAGTGAAGGGCCTTGCTGGTGTCCGAGCTCCATGAGTATTGGTGGGAGGGACTGGCATGTCTGTCCTGAAGAAGAGAAGCCTGGAGTAGGGTGGGAGGGGCGTGACAGCCGCGATACAGACCGTGTGTTTGGTCAGATGTCCTGGGGAGGGGATTTGCCTTCTTCTGCCTGGCCTCAGACAGAACGGCCAGCAGCCTTGGGCACCGTTTGTAGAGAGGCAGATTTAAGTGCGATGCCAGGAAAACCCCCCTTCCAATGAGAGCCGCTACAGAGATGGAGTGGGCAGCCTCCGAGGGGCCGCTGGGTGACCGCTTGTCAGCTGGGGGATGCTGGGGATCCCTTCATGTGGGGATCGAGCTGGAGGCCGACGAGGCCCCTTCCCAGTCGGCTGTTCTGGGGTCTTGTGACCCGGCCTCTAGGCCATGGTGCCCCCCGCTCTGCGGGCCAGCAGTGACTGTTGTTCGTTACCCCCATCTGTAAGTAATGAGTTAAATTGGTTTTTTTGATGGAACCTTTTTATTTGCTAGTCAGAAAACATTACCATTGATCGAAGGGCTTTACCAAATGAGGTGGCTGGGACGTGTTCTCATTGGCTTCCAGCTGAAAATTTAATGTGCTGAACGCTTCCAGGATATGCAGGGGCAAGCAGATGTCAAGCAGGAAGGGAAAGCCATTGGACAGGGAGCTTGAACCGAACAAAGGAGAACAAGATGTGGGCTCTTGTTCTAAGGACGAAGACCCTTCCAGATTGCGTGGGGCCATGTTGTGTTATGGACAGAGTCAGCAGTGCTGGGGTTCAAGCAGGGCCTCTGATGTGTGCTGTCTGTGGGCCCCTGAGCAAGTCTTTAGACCTCAGGGTCTGTCCTGGTCAATCATAAAGATTTTGAGGCACATACTGTGCTCCAGGCGTTTTCTGAGACTCACATCACAGATCAGTTGTAGAGTTATATTGGTAGAGGGACTTTTCACACCAGAAGTTGCTGTCATCAGCAAAATCCTGGATCTGGATCCTCTCCCCATTAAAAAAAAAGGAACAAAAGCAAATTGGCTCTCAGATTTAATGAAGAGAAAATAAATGTTCTCTTTACGGAAATTTTGAGATTTATTTTCTTTTTGGTTAAAGAAAGTTCACAGAATCAGAGACCTAGAGCTGGAAGGAGCCTTAGGAGCTATCTGGTCCAAAGTCTTTTCTGTGTAGATGGGGAAACTGAGTCTCAGAGGGTAAGGGTGACTTGCCCAGGGTGACCCAGAGACAAGGGGCAGATCTGGGCTTTGAACCCAGAGCCACGGCCCCCCAGGCTTGGTGGGCTTGTCCGGGGAAGGGAATCACAAAGTGGCCCCTCCAGAGACTAGTCCAGGCTTGGCCATGGCTTCACCTCTGGGCCCAGCTCTCCCAGGGGGTCCCTCTTTTCCTCATCACTGTTGGCCTCTGCTGGGGCTGAGGAGCCCGACTTTGCACACACAGAAGAGGAAGGCTTCCCCCTTCCAAGCGCTCAGCAGTTCCAGCTGAGCCCCTCCCAGCCCCCAGTTTGCTTCTCCCCTCATTCTGGAGGCCTTGGGCTGCGGGTTCAGGGAGAGGGCCTGCGGCTGGGGTGCCAGCTGGCCCAGCCGCCTTGCGGCCTTGACAGAGATCCCTCTGATGCCGCTGGCTTCCCAGGGCTGGGCAGCGCCTGCTGAGGCGAACTCTAATTTCTGTTTCCATAGGTCCCAAGTAAACAAACAGTGGAATATCTGCAAGTTTTTCCAATCAGTGCCATTGTTTAATAAAGGCAGGAAGGCCTCGGAAGGGGGAATTTTCTTCCTGGTTTCCCACTTTCTCTTATCTCGGGCCAGAGTCTTACTGTTAAGGCAATCTGCGAGCCGAGGGCCCTTCACCCAGGCCTGACACCAGGACGCAGCCCACAGGCCTCTTGGATCGATTTCATGCTCTCAGACAGAAGCCACCTATTAAAGGCCCGAGAAGGCCACCACCTGCCGGAGGCGGGCCGGCCGCCAGGCTCCCAGCCACGGCTGGGCCTCGGCTCTCCTGCCACATTTCCCTGGCAAGGCCGGCCTTTCGCACTCTCTCCACAGAGCCCTAATGGGTTTTCCATTCCTTCTTGGTCTCGTCTTTAAATCTACAGTGATTCTTTATCCCAATAGGTATTCACTCTTTACAGAGCACTCAACAAGGCTCCAAGAGAACCCTTACCTGGCCCGGCTTCCTCAGCTTTTTGGGGCCTGGACCCCTCGAGTCATCAGGCTGCAGGAGCCCAGGGACCCTCCCCACTTGTGTTCAGAAACATGCCAAACAAAAGGCATCAGATTACAGAGGGAACACTTTTAGTGAAATATAGTTATCAAAATAGATATTTAATATACTGTCTAATAAAAATATGTAGAGCATACTATTATATCATATAACATAAATTATATTTTATATATACAGAAAGAGAAAGAGAGAGAGAGAGGGAGGGAGAGGAGAGAGAGAGAGAGGGAGGGAGAGAGAAGAGAGAGAGAGAGGGAGAGAGAAGGAGAAAGGGAGAGGGAGAGAGAGAGGGAGGGAGAGAGAAGAGAGAGGGAGAGAGAAGAGAGAGAGAGGGGAGAGAGAGAGAGAGAGAGAGAGAGAGAGAGGGAGAGAGATGGAGAGAGAAGGGGAGGGAGGGAGGGAGGGAGAGGCAGGGAGGGAGGGAGAGACAGACAGTCAGTCAGTCAGAATCCATGGAACCCAGGTGAAGAATTCCTGTGAACTTATGGGACATTTTTTCCTCCTAGAGCTTAGAGTCTGTTTGGATAAGACAGTTATTTGAGGCAGTAAGTTTTGGAGAGATGCAGAGAAAGGAGGTGGTTACTTCAAGGCCAGAGCCGTCAGGGGAGGCTCCGTCATAGTAATGATAACAATAATTCTAATAATTCTAGTTACAATTATTAATAGTCATTAATTACGTGGTCGCTTAAACCTCTGTTTGCCTCGGTTTGCTCATCTGTAAAAGGGAATCATAATAGTGCCTGTCTCTGGTAGGGAGAGCGCTGGGCCTGGAGTCCGCAGAACCTGAGTTCATATCTGATCTCAGACACTTTCTCGCTATGTGACCCTGGGCATGTCACTTACCTTCCCTCTGACTCAGTTTCCTCATCTGTACTTCTCAGTGTTATCTGAAGGATGAGATGGTATCTGTAAAGCGCCACATAAATGCTGGCTGTCTCTGGCTTTGTTTTTTGTTCAGCCATTTTCGGTTGCGTCTGACTCTGTGACGCTCGATGCGTTCTCTTGGCAGAGACACTGGAGTGGTTTGCCATTTCTTTCTCCAGTGATTACTGGATTCTTTTAACAAATCTATGAATAGAAGCCCCTTGAGGTTAGGGCCCATTTTTACCTCTCTTTGATTCCCCAGGGCTTAGCACAGGGCCGGGCACACAGGGAGTTTTTCAGAAATGCTGACTGGTGAACTTGACAGGCATTATCCTTCTCTGGCTACCGGTGACAAACTGGAGGCCCACCAATGGGCACATTTGTATCCAAGGCAGGATTCAAACCCAGGTCTCTCCTGGTTCTGTGTCCACTACCCTTTGCACTCGGTCACATCTCTCATGAAGAAGAGAGTGCTGGGAGGGGGACCCAAAGACTGGGAAAGTGGGAGTTGATGAGTGGGAGGGGAAGCCAGACAGAGGTGTGGAGGAGGGACTTTGTGGGGAATACTTGGAAGACTCGAGAAAAGCTTTTCTATCTCCATTATTATTTTTATGTATTTCATTAAATATTTCCCAATTACACATAAAAAATTAGCAATCAATTTATAAAAAATCTGAGTTCCAAATTCATCCCCATCACTTACATTGATTTTGCATATACTTATATGTATATAAATTGTATCTCACATAGACTGAAAATGAAGGTAAATGCTTTGAGGTCAGGAATCACTTGGTTTGGTTTTTGTTTCCTCAGCCCTTAGCTGGGCAGGAAGCCTTCTATCAAGTGCCTACTTGTCGTTTGGCATTGAAGGTGCAAACAGAAATGAGGCTCTGTCTGCCCTCAGGAAGCTGGCATTCATCAGAACTAGGCGAGTAAGGCTTGGCTCGCTGCTCTTTTAGCATGGCCGGAGTGCAGGGTTTCTGTTGATGTGACTTGAGACATAAGGTTGGAGAGGTAGACTTTGAGGGAAGGAAATATCGGACAGAGGAATGTGATCTTTCCTCTCTAGGTCATGCGAAGCCATTGAGGGTCCCTGAGTTCCTGGGAGCTAGAGGAAGTCTGACCATCATCTGGGCAAACCAAAGAGCTGTCTGCATGGAGCAGCTCCGGCATGCTGGAGCACGAGTGGCCGGGGCCTTGAGAAGGGCCACTTGGGGAGCGGTGCTGGTGACTGCTGGTAAACTCTCCAAGGCGCCCGGAATAGTTTCCTCTCTGTGGCTCGTCTCCAGTCAGCGTTATTTGTCTCTTGAAAGGAACGTTCCGGCCTGAACCTCTGCCTGCACTTCCTAATAAGGCTTAGGCAGAGGAACAGTTTGTTGGTTAGAGTGTGCCCTGATGGCAGGCCCTGATATTGGACACGGGGCGTCTTTTTGTTAGACATCTTCCTTTGCAAGCCGGGCTTTCTCAGCCTGGGTAACATCTACATAAACCAGTGTTTGGTGATAAGAGATATGCAATGAAACGTATCAGATACTTTGCTGGGTGCTGAAAATGCAAGTAACGCTGGCCCTCAAGAAGCTTATGTTCTGCTGGGGGAACATAACAAAAGGCTGGTAAATAAGTAGGAAATGTGGATGTGTGTGTATACAAACATACATACATACATACATACATACATACATATATATATATATATGTCTTCACTTGTATGCATATATAAACAAAACAGTTTCTGGGATAAGGAAGTCACAAATGGGTGAGGGGCACCTAAAAAGGCTTGCTGAAGGACACAACCCTTAGGCTGAACCTTGAAGAGAGCCGGCACTGACATGATGCAGATGTGAGGAGGGAAGCATTCCAGGAAAAAGGCCAGCCTGGGCAAAGGGACGGGACCAGAGATGGGTCATGGGGATGAGGTTGAATGAGTTGGCATGTATAGAATGTGGAGTAATCAGCATGGAAGGGTGGGGTGGAACCCAATGGTATAATTGATCCTACACGCCTTAGGGAGGCCCCAGAGTTTCCTGAACAGAACTGTGCTTTAGGAATATCACAGTCCAAGATATTTAGGACTTAAGAGAACACACGACCCTCAAATAATATGGCTTGATGAGATGAGGAGCAGGTCCAAGTAGCTTAGATCAGGCTTGCCAATAACTCCCCTCTCAAGGAGGTGCTCACAGTGGTGCCTTGGTTGTTACATTGAGATTTCTGGTGGAAGCTTGTATGTTTATTTTAAAGGGAAATAAATTGGAGGCTGGATAAAGGGGCTTGGTAATTATTTGTAAGTTGGGGTTCGGCAGATGTGGTCCCTTCCTTCTAGGCTCTGACCATACTAATTGATGTCGACACATACAAAGGAAAGGGCTTGCAATGCTGATGAAATGATTACACAGAGAAAGACCAAACAGTCAAATGCTCCATCCTCTTTTGAGAGCAAGCTGGCTTCTCCCCATGCCGGCTCATTCTTTCCAGCCCCCAATCCCTCCAACAAGAGGAGAAATGGAAACAGATTACCAGCCTCTTCCTGGGGAAGTCCAGACCTCACCCCCCTCAGACTTAAGTCAGTCACAGTGAGAAGGGGAGACTACTCTGACTCTGGCAAAACAGGTGAGAATTTTTATTTCAGTGGTGGATTTCTGCTTTATTCACTGAATATGAGTTTTGGTCAGTTTGATTCAAAATTATTAGGCACTTGCCTACACACAGGCAGCATGGCCTTGTGGAAAGAGTGCTGGTTTTACAGTCAGAAAGCCTTGGATTCAAATCCCACAGTTAATCCTCATAAAGCTCTTCTGCTTGCCTCTAACAGCTCCCTTGGGCTTAGATGTAAAGTCTCAGAGTGGAGTCAAGAGGCTGGGGTGGCCAGGGTTGGTGAAATAGGAGCCGAGAGACAGCGCCGGTTACCTGACATGCAGAAGAAAGAGACAGATTTCCCCTTTTGTTTATTTCCACTGGAATTGTCTTCGCTCCACGGCTCTGAACCCAACCCTCTCTCCCACTTCTGGGGACTGAGTTCTCCACAATCGCATAGATAGAGGCAGGAAAGCCCATAGAGACTCGGACGGGGGCTGGATTTTAGCATCTGTGGAGATCCACTTGGGATTTTCTGGAAAGCTCCAGAGGGGTGCAGTTTCTATAATTGTTTACAGCATTTAAGCACATATTGAGGCTATTCTTCCATTAAAACATGGTGCCCTTCCTGAAGCACAAATCTGACCATGGCACTGTCCTGCTCAAGAAACCTGTGTGGCTCCCTAGGGTCTCTAAGATCCATTATACAATTACACAATCTGGCTTCAGTCCACCCTTTCATGCTGATTACTGATAAAGCTACTGTTTGGTTGAAAAGTAGATGGTCAGCTCTGGAGTTAGCAGTCTGGGCCATGAGGTTGAAAAATGACAAGTATCCATTTGGGGCTGGTTACATGGGCAGGCTGATGATATATCTCCATGTCTAGAAACAATAATGGAAAATAAAATAGCCCTACTCTGGCTACCTCTTCATAGGAGGCTTTCCAGCTTCCCTCACATCATTCATTAAGGTTGATCCCATTTATTAAGGCACCAACCAGCGTTTGATAGCTATGGAGGAGTGGACAGACAGCAGTCGGCCCCCGAGCCATTGGTTTCAAATTATACTTCTGGTACCTTCTGGTTATGTGACTGTGGGCCCATATGGATTGCCAAACCATAACCGAAAAGAGGACTTCCAAGATCATGAATCAGGCAAGTGGCCATCCAGCCCTGCTTGAAGACCTCCCATGGAGCAGAGCTCACCCCCGCTAGGCAGCCACTTCATGATTTCTTAGAAACAAAGCCTTTTTTTTCTTTTCTTTCCCCTGCCACTGAACTGAAAATTGTCTCCTTCAACTTCCACATGCAGTGACTGACTGACTGCTCAGAGTGGACAGAATGTCTTGGCCACACTGCCCTTTCCCGTCCTTGAAGAGGCATCTCAGGCTCCCCTTACTCTGGCATAAACATCCCTCATTCCCACTGATCTTTATAGGTCATGATCCTTTGTTGGCCTTTCTACATTCTGGTTTTCCCCTGGACACTTTCTGAAGTGTCAGCATCCTTCTTACATCATGGCCCCCCAGAGCTGAACACAAAAACTACAGAAATGATGTGAAGAGGACAGCCTACAGAGGGGGTCTCAACTTCATTGTTCTAGAGACTGTGCCCATTCTTAATGCTGTAGATCTTTGGGTCATCATGTACCATGCTTCATGTGTTTTCAAATCACTTAGACTTCCAGACCTTTTTTTTGCTGCCCATGCTTTGGAGCACCATTTTAGACAATGGCCGTTTTAGATGTAGGACCTTAGAAATCACCTGGGGCAGTCCACACCCTTGTTTTGGAAGAAAATGAAGTGGAAGTAACATGCCCAATGTCAGATCATCATTAGTAGTAGAGTCTGGGGACCATGACTTTCTTTACTTCTCCTTTCCCATCATTCTTTGTCATAAAAGAAAAAAACAAATGAGGAATGGTCTGTTAGTCCATAGGAGACTCCCACAGGTCTCCTTCCCAGAGTTCTCTCTTCCTTTTCACACATACAGTCTTCATAACTTGAAGGGAAAATAAGTTTCTTCAGGCACGAGAAGGCTGTGATGGCATCTCTGGAGTTCTGTGAGGAAACAACAGAGACAAGCCTGGAAAACAGGAGCTTGAGAGCTTGACTTGGGCTTAACATGTTGAGAAACTAGAGATTTAAAAAAAATTAATAACATTTCCAACCCTCCTTGTCACAGAAATATAGTCATGCATGGCCCGGTTTTATTTATTTTTGTGGCTCTCCTGTGTTGTTTTTTAAATTTCAGAGATAAACTTAAAAGAACAAGTTGTGATAAACACACACACATGCATACACACACACTCATCCACATGCACGCATACGCACACTTATTCATACACACACTCATCCACATACACGCACACACACATTCATACACACATGTATACACACTCATTCACACACACTCATTCACATATGTACACACTCATTCACACACACATTCATACACACGTATACACACTCATTCACACACACATTCATACACACATATACACACTCATTCACATATGCACACACTCACACACACTCATTCACACACACAATTCATACACATGTATACACACTCATTCACACACACTCATTCACATATGTACATGCTCATTCACACACACATTCATACACACATGTATACATACTCATTCACATATGTACACACTCATTCACGTACTCATTCATACACACATGCATACACACTCATTCACACACACACTCAATTCATATATGTACACACATTCACACACACACTCATTTACATGCATGCACACACATACTCATCCACACTCATTCACTCACATGCACACACTCATCCACATACATGCACACACACTCATTCACACACATGCACACACACTCATTAACACGCATGCACACATGTGCACATACTCATACATTCTCACACACTCATTCACACACACATTCACAGAACCCCACTCATTCACATGCATACACACACTCATTCACACATGCATACACACATGCACACACATTCATTCTCACACATATGCACACATACTCATTTACACACACACGTACATACACACACGTAAACACACACAGTCACACATGCACACACACACACACACACACACACACAAACCCCCTCTTTGGACTTCCAACAGGAGGCTGCACACAGCCTTGCCTGTTGGTCCCCCGATTACACAGAAAATTGACTGTGGGAACCTTGGCCGGAGACGTGCAATGTTGTTTACATTTTTGTGCCCAAACATTATGAAGGGAAACCGTCAAACATGATGACTAAGTACCACATATGAAAAATTAATAGGAACATTTTGAAGATGTGATATTTTATTTGAAAACACATAAATGCAAAGGATGCTGTCTAAGTCTCTTTGACCTCTTTTAGATGCCCTTCCTTTCCTCCCCCACTCCGGGTTATTTACAATAACCCATCAGCATCTGGGATCAAAAAGTTCTTTCCTCGTCAACTTTCTTATTCTCCTTCTTCTCTTACCCCCTCCCCCCATACAGAATGCCTTTCAGGGGAAAGAGGAGTGCTGAGGGGAAAGCACTGGGAATCAGGATCATAAAGGGGACTCAGAGGCCATCTTACCTACTCTTCTTTTCCCATCCTACAATGGAGGAAACTGAGGCCCAGAGAGAAGTGATCTGTCCAAGGTCACATGATTGTTCAGTGATACAGCTGGAGTCCATACCCAATATTTTGACTCTGACACCAGAGGGCTTTCTTTCTGTTTCTTTATTATGGACCTAAATCACAGAATCACATAATGTGAACTCTAGAAGGGAGATCAGCAACCTCTGAGTCCAAACCAAACAAGAAGGAGTCGCTGCTACACCATATCTGACAAGTTTGTCCATCTCTGCTTGAAGACCTCCCAGGTCAGAGAATGTGCTGCTCCCTAAAGAAACTCATTCTGCCCATTTGAAGCAAATCTCCCTTTTATAAGGTTTCCCCCTTGAATCAAGCCTAAATTTGTCATTTTGTAACATTACTCCATCATTCTTCTTTCTGCCCTCTGGGACCAAGCAAAACAAACCTACTCCCTTAGCTCTTCAGATACTTGAAGGCAGTCATTGCGACTTCTTCCAAGATGGTCTCCATGACTCCTCCAGGCTAAATATACCCAGTTTCTTCAGCTGATCCTGTTATGTCGTGTACTCAAGGCTCTCCTTGGGACAGTGTCCAACTTTTCAATGCTCTTCATGAAGCCTGGTACCCAGAACTTAGCCTGACACTCCAGCCATGCTTCAGTAAGAACAGAGTACAGTGGGAACATCACCTTCCGTTTCCTGGAAGCTCTACCCCTCTCGATACTATAATACTATAGTGTTAGGCTAATCCTATAAGGCTGACATAAAAGGTTTTTTGGTTGGGGGGAGGAGAAGGAGCCACATCACTCTGCTGACACCTCTTGAACTGTCTGGTCACTAAGATCTCTATAGCTTTGTGAGAATACTTAGTACCTAGCTGTTTTTCCTCCATCTTATATTTGGGGAATTTTTTTGTACCCAAATACAGGACTTTACATTCATCCCTATTAAATTTCATTTTATTAGATTCTTCCCAAAATGCTTACCTGGGACAGATCAGTTTTGAGCTCAACTCCATCATCTTGTGTGTTAGCTCTCCCTCTCAGCTTCAATAACCATGCATTCTCTGTTCCTTTTTCCAATTCATTGACACAAGTTTCAGCAGCACAGAGCCTGGAAGAGATCCTTGGGGCATTCCACAGGAGATCTCCTGCCATGTTGACATTGAGCCATTGATAAGTACTTTTTGAATCTGTTCCTTCAGCAAGGACCATGTACATCTGTTTGTATCATTGTCTGACCCATAGTTTGCCATCTTCTGCACAACAGTTTTGGGGGATAATTCATCAAAAGTTTGGTAAAATCTAGGTGAATTATATGTACCACATTCCCCTCACACACCAGTGCAGTAGTCCTGCCCACAAGGGAAATGAGGTTAGTGTGGCATGACCATTTTAAAATTCCTTTTGTATTTGTTATCTCTTCTACTTCCTCCCTCAACTGAAAAATAAAGAAAAACAAAACAGTTGTAACAAATGAACATTGTCAAACAAAACAAGTTCCCGTGTTACTCATGTCAAGAACTGTATGTCTCACTCTGCATCCTGAGTCCGTCTCCCCTCTATGAGGAAAGGGGTGACCTTCCTCGTCCTGGTCCTCTGGAGTTATGACAGATCATTCACTGCTTTGATTGAAATTCTTTATTCTTTCTAAATGGTTCGTTTTCACAATGTTGGTGTGATACTAAAAACTTGTTTTTCTGGTACTACTCATTTCACTTCACTCCATTCTGTACAGATAGCTGCTCTCAGATTTCTTTGAAAACTTCTCACTTTTTGCAACATAATAGTGTCCCAGAATATTCATTTACCATAACTTGTTTAGCCATTACCCAATGGATGGGTACTTTCCGAGTCTGTAGAAAGAGATACCATAAACATTTTTGTACAGAAAATACCATTTCCTATTTCTTAGATCTTCTTGGGGTATAGACCTATTAGTGGTATTTCTGGGCCAAAGGGCATTCACAGCTTAATGACTTTGGGGACATATTTCCAAATTTCTTTCCAGAATGGCTGGACCAGTTCATCAGTCCACCAACAGTGAGTGTGTCAGTGTGCCTGTTTTCCCACAGCCCTGCCAGCATTTGGCTTCTCCTTTTTTTCCTTTTTGGTGTCTTTGTATTTCTCTGCTTTATAATTTTCACTTCTGATTGCTTTGAAGTTGTTCTTTCTGTTTACCTTATTATAGTCATTGTTGTATATTATTTTCTTGATTCTGCTGACTTCATTCTGTATCATATAATATAAATCTTTCTCTTTATTCATCACCATAATATTTGTTGTTTCTTATAGTGGGAATAATATTTCATTATTTTCATGTACTACAATTAGTTTGGCCATTCCCCAATAGATGGGCACTTATTTTTATTTATAGGTCTTTGCTGAGACTAACAATGCTACCATAAATATTTTGGAGACTTCTTATCGTTATCATCATTATCATCATTATTATTATTATTATTATAGTCAATGACCTCTTTCGGTTCTATACCTACTAATAAATCTCTGGGTCAAAGGGTAGGGCTATTTTAATTACTTTATTTGCATAGTTCCAAGTTTGTTTCTAAAAATGGTTATATTAATTCATAGCTCCATCAACAATGCGTTAGAGTGCTTCCCCCCCCCCCCCTCACATTCACTATTCCCGTCGTAGGTTATCTTTGCCAATTTGCTGAGTGTGAGGTAAAACCACTTCAGGATTGTTTTGATTTGCACTTCCTTATCATTATTGTTTTGGAGCATTCATTCATATGACTTTTAATTGTCTGAAATTTTTCTTTTAGCAACAAATTGTTCATATCCTTTCAGCACTTTTCTGTTGGGGCATGACTTCTAGTTTTCTATGTTTCTGATAGTTTTCTATATCATGAATATAAAAAACCCTGAAGAAACATTTGATGCAAAGATTTCCCCTCCCCCATTTGACTGATTCTTATCCTAGAGGCATTAATTTTGTTTGTACAGAAACTTTTACATTTTATGTAATCAAAATAATCGATTTCATCTTTACAATTGTATCTATCCCTTTTTGGCTAAAAATAACTCTCCTCCACATAGTTGCAAGATGTATGTCATCTACTTCTGTTCTTTGTGGTATGATTATTAATATTCAGGTTATATAGTCATTTTGAAATTATTATGGGATATGGTATTAATCTAAGTATAATTTTTTGTCAGACAGCTTTCTACTTTGCTTAGCAGTTCTTATCAAATATGGGACTCTTTCCTAAGTAATTTATATTTTTGCATTTATTAAACACTGTGTCTTTATGTTCCATTATTTCTGATTGTCTGTTACATTGATATACTTCTCTGTTTTTAAGCCAGTATCAAATGATTTTGGTGACTGATGCTTGATAATATAGTTTGAGGTTTGGAAAGTGCTGTTCCATCTTCATATATATCTTTTTTTTCCTTATTTCAACCAACTAATCAATAAATCTTTATTAAGTGCCAGGCACTGTTCTAAGTGCTGGAGTTAGGAATTATTTCCCTTTATGTTCTAGATCTTATGTTCACCTGTATGAATTTTGTATTGCGTTATTGAGTTTTGTAAAGTATTTCTTTGGTAGTTTGATTGGTATAGCGATAAGACTCTGAAAACCTTTGATGTATCAATTTTTTTTTAATATTGGCATGACCCAGACATGAACGTTTAATAATCTTCCAACTATTTGGGTTGTTCTTTATTTCTTTAAGGAGCATTTTGAAATTGACCCTATAAAAGTATTGAATGTAATTTTAT
The DNA here is from genome assembly GCA_028646515.1 of Pseudochirops corinnae. Lineage (NCBI taxonomy): Eukaryota > Metazoa > Chordata > Mammalia > Diprotodontia > Pseudocheiridae > Pseudochirops > Pseudochirops corinnae. The sequence goes on along the minus strand of CM053590.1, from coordinate 6,094,030 downwards.
ATTTTGGCTCTCACTTAGCAGTTCTTTAGAATGAAGTTTCTCTGTGCATTATTGTGTCTTGGATTTTTTTGTTAATATTTGTTAATATTATAGTTGGATTTTTTGGGTCACTTCATAGACTGCAACTTTGCTGAAGTCACTGTGTAAATTATTTCTTTGCTGATTCCCAATGATTTCTAAGTAAACCATCATATTATCAGAAAATAGGAAAGTTTTATGTCCTCTTTGTATATCTTTATGCCTTTAATTTCTTTTTCTTGTCTTATTGCTGTTTCTAGCACTTCTAGAACTACATCAGATAAGAATGGGCATCTCCGCTCCTTTGACATTTATTATGAAAACTTCCAGTATGTCTTCATTGAACATGATGCTTGCATCACATTTTAGATACTTTTATAATATTAAAAAATATCCTTCTTATACTTTGAAGGGTTTTAGCATAAATGAGTACTGTACTCCATCAAAGTCTTTTTCTGAATCTGAATTTTTGAGATAATCTTGTTTTGATTGAGATGACAATGAAATCTGCATTATTGAGTAATTGTGTTTAAAATGTCAAAATTCTAGTTTTTAATACAATTATTTTATATTATTTTCCTAATGTTGAACCATCCTGGCATCCCATGGTATAAGTTCTGCTTGGTTATCATGCATATTTGTTTGAGTGAATTGCTGTAGTCTGCTAGGATTTTATTGTAAGATTTCAAATCCATATTTCTATAGTTCTCTTATACTTCTCCTTCACATTAGCCTTCCTTGGTTTAATTATTAGCACTATGTGTATCTCATAGAATGAGTACTTTAATATTCTTTCACCTGTTTGAGTGAAGAGTCAGTTATTTCTTGTGAAATGCTCAGTTTCTTGATATCTGAGAATAATGTTTGTTGTTCTTTAAAAGTTTGATAGAATTCTCCTGCAAATCCATTAGGACCAGGAATTTTTTCATTGGTTGTCCTATTGGAGCCAATTTTCTTCAAGATTATTATTATTATTCAAGATTATTCAGGATCTCTGGTTCATGTTGTACTAATTTGTGTGTTTTGTAGTTTTGAAGGTAATTTTCTATACTAACAAAAGAAAATTTTGTTAGCATGTAACGCATAGTAATAATGAATATTATTTTTATTTCTTTTAGTTTTATTAGGATCTCATCTTGTTCATTTAATGTTTTATTTGATTTTTTATTCTTTTTAATCAAATTGGCTAAAATTTTGTCAATTTTAAATACTTTTTAAATATACAGGTTTTAGCTTTACTTATCACGTTGTAATCTTTTTGCACTACCATTTGTCTGTTTCTCCTCAAAATTTAAATCTTTTTCTTTTTGCACTCATTTGGGGTTTCTTTACATGTATGGTTTCTATTTTTCATTAAGTTGTATTCAGTTCATTCATCCTCTACTTTTCTATTTTTATTATATGTTTGTAAGGATATGTTTTTCCCCCTGGAGACAGCACCAGTTGCATCCTAGAAATTTTGGTCGGCTGTTTCATCCTCCCCATTGTCTTTGGCCTAATTCTTAGTTGCTCTCCTAATGTTTCCTTTGACCTACTTGTTACTGAGGATTTCTTCATAAGCTCCATCTGGGTCTAAGTCTTTTATTTTCAAGCACTCGTAGACTGACATGTGGGAGGAATCTTGGACTGGTTCAGTTTGGACCCAAAGGACGTAAGTTAGAACAACGGTTGGAAATGACAAAAATGCCCATTTCTGCTTGGAAGGGAGTGGCTCCCAAGTGCCCCTCAGTGGGCTGACCTAGGAGGCAATGCTTGCTGCCCCAGGGCCGGTCTTGAGGGGAAGGCTGGATGGCCATGGGTAGATGAGCGGCCGTAGGGATTCTGTTATTTCCATGTATTGTCTTTATATTTATTTTCTATGTATGTTTCTCTTCTTTCTTCATCCTATTAAAATGTAAGAGATTTAGGGACAGGCATGGTTTCATTCATTATATTTGTAGCCCAGTTCACAGCACAACGCTCGTCACAGAGTAGGAGCTTAATGAATTCTTGCTGATTGGTTCCTGAACTCCAAAAAATTGTTGATTCAACGTAGGGAGTTTCTGGAGCCTGACAAAGCAGGCTAAGTTCCCTGGGAAAGGCATCGAAGTGGTCCGGCCTCCCTCCCTCTCTCCCACCCGCCAGAGTCCTTCAGATTTCTTGGATTGTTTTTCTGAGTCCATCTTAATCTCTAGGATGAGGGGACTTCCAGAGTCATCCCTGGGGAATGGCCCAGGAAATCAAGCAGCCAAAAGCATTTCTCCTAGGGGATTAAAAGAGAAAAAACCCAACACCCTTTGGACACTTCCAACAGACCCATGAGAACAAATGGGTGCATTGTATCATTTTAATAGTCAAGTCTAACGATGGAAAGGAAGGAGCCTAGTATGTCAAACAGGAAGATGTGCAGAGTGACAAATTATTTCTTTATAAACCTGACCCAAGATTTGTACCCATTTTCAAAATTGTTTTTGGACATTTTCAGCATTATTTGTTTTGCATTTTAGCTGTTACTTAAGGGAATAACATTCTCCATTAAAAGATGTAGAATCAGAAGATTTAGATTTAATTCTTTTTAAGGTAAAAATATATTTCCTTGAAAAAAGAATGAACTAGACAACAAGAGAGGACATAGGTGATGGGGGCAGGGTGAGGATAGATGGATCAGGAAAGATGGTTGACATATGAAACCCTTTACCGTTCATAAAATTATTTGAGCAAAAGAGGAAATTGCCCTGGATTAAGTTTATGGCACGTGAACACATCCCTGAAGTGCTGCTCTGTAAAACTTGTCAAGGGGAAAAAAAGGCAGAACTCCCTGTAGGAATGTGAGGTTTTGTATCCTGTAGCTTATTACATTTGTCAGTTGAAGCAGTGAGGATTATGGCAGCAGATTTATGAATTTGGGGAGAAATCCTGGCATGAAGGGACCTCACTCCTGGTGCTCGGCTAGAAAATGCATTCAGGGGTCCTTCGGGACATCTAGAAAGTAGCCCTTCTGTGGGGAGTGACCAAGCCCTCCAAAGAGCAGCCTAGGGAGAAAGCCTGGCTATCACTGATTCCATATGCCAGCAGGCTTACAGGGAATACTGCTTTGCACAAGGAGAAAATTTTAATTAAAAAAAATTAGGTGAGGATTTAAAGGCTCCACCATTCCTTGTGTCCTGGCTAACAGCCAAGTTCTCATGGAGAGGACACTAAGTTTCACTTCTCATGCCCCACAGTTAGCGTAATCCTTGTCTCAAGACCCATCCTTGCCAAGCCAATTTACTTTTCACTGATGATAGATGGTGGCTGTTCATGTTCTCTGCCGGGTTAGTTGAAAAGGACAGAGCTGAATTCTGCTAGCTGTCCTCTGGTGTTGCTTAATGCATATTCTATACATTGGGGATTTTATGGTACATGGTACAGTGGGGGCTATCAGCAAAGGGATAGCATTTAGGAGAAGAGCTGGCTTTTCTTGACTTTTTACAAAACAAACCAGCTTCATTGTGAGCATTTCAGTCTTTCCATCCTCAACACAAGTATCTGAAATTCTGTCAAGGATTTCTAGTTCTCCTTTCTCAGGGGTGGCTTTACCCCCATACTTGTTAAGGCTGGCAATGGACAAAATAGCCTCTTCATATCCTCATCATTCTCAAAACTCTTTGGCTCTGTATCCCCAAGGGTCCTAGTTATCTGGATCAAGACGAGTGATGGGGCTCTATTAATCAATCGATGTTTCACTAAGCAGTTGTGAAGCAGCTACTCTCTGTCAGGCACTAGAAATACAAGACAGAAGTGAGGCAGTTGCTGCCCCTCTAGGATCTTGTTTTCAACATGTGTGTGTATTGTATGTGTGTATATGTGTGTTGTGTGTGTGTGAGATCCTGAGAGACAACATTCCAAAATGGCGACACATGGGATGCAAAATATCACATTATATGACATAATAAAGCAGCAGTTCTCAACCTGTGGGTCGCAACCCCTTTGGGGGTTGAATGACCCTTTCACAGGAGTCACCTCAGATCATCGGAAAATACATATTTCCAATGGTCTTAGGAACCAAACAGAGACACGGCTCCTCTATCCGTCTCCAGGTGGGTCCACCCACATGCAGATATGCCCACATATGAGTGTTAAAGGGTCGCAGCATTAGGAAGGTTGAGAACCACTGTCATAAACCATAACATAGCGGCTTACTGAATTGGATCGTCATTTCATCTGCCCCCATCCCTCCACACCTTTACTGTCTTCCGTGGTGTCAAAGGGAGTCTGCTAAGCTCTTCATTTTAAGCATCTCCAATTCTGCAGAATTATGTGCTATAATATCTGTTCTATGATCTCATGGAGTGATAAGAAAAGTAGTATTTGCCATCATTGCCAACCTTGGGGATAGGCGGAGGCAATCGCTGCCCAGAGGGCTTGGGCTGATCTTCCCTCCCAGTGCCCTACAACATTCCCCATCATTCATTACAGTGTTTGAAGTTCTTCCATAGCTCACCATTCTCTTGGGCTTTGGGGACCTTTCTATCTCCAGAATCCTTTATTCAAATGCAAAGCAGTCCTACTCGTACCTGCATGTACAACAAATTCTCCAGTTCTAATGAAGGACCAGGATTCTCTGGAGATGCTGGTGGGAGAGTAGGGCTTCCTGAGCATCAGGCCAGGCTCTCTGGGAATGACATAGACCCCACCCATCACTGCTTCTGCAACTGATGGTGCCACTTAGCCACTGAAATTGAAGTCAGGTCAACCTGGGTTCTGACCCTGCCTTTGACACTTGCTAAGCAACCCTGGGCAAGTGACTTAAGGTGAGGGAAAGGGTCAGGTTCCTCCTCTGTAAAATGAGTAGTACTTATCACCCAAAGTTACTGTGGAACTCCAAGGAGCTTACACCAGCAAAGCAAACACTGGATCATTATCTAAGTTTGGGCTGCTGTTGCTACAACTGCACCACGTATATTAGTTTCTGGTATCAATGTGGGCTACCTTGCCCAGGAACTACTTTCACGCTCAGCGACTCTGTGGAGGGCCTGGGAAATCGCCTGTCGCCTCCCCACTCCACCAGCTTTGCTTAGGACAGGCCTCTCCTTTCTCAGCCATTTGGTTTTTTTGGGCTTTTTTAAGGGCCAAGGTAAATAGCTCTGGTTTCCTACTTAGCCCAGAGGAAGGAAATGTCTTGGATGTGGGAATTACCGACAGGCCACCTTCTCTTAGCTTCACGAATAGACACTGAGCAGCAGGGGCCGCCTCTCCTTCTTTTTGCACTCCACCCTGACCTTACTACCTCCCCTCTACCCTGATGGTGGGTTCCAGGATACCCCTATGGCTCTCTGTGGCGTGAGCGACCTCTGCACCTTCCCAAGCTCATCTCCCAGAGATGTGACCTCTCTGCTCAGCACTCTGTGTGGTCAGGGGCATGTAGGGACCTGGGAGGACTGGGATGGACCACTCTGAGCATGTGTGTGGATGGCCTCTAATGACACTGAAGAATGCACCTGGGAAGGCCCCGTTTACTCAGACACATGCAGCAGGTGGCACTGTTCTCCTCTTTGGAAAAGACAAGGCCAGAAGCTTCCTGTAGTATATAAGTGGACAGGGTTTAAAGTGGGTTGGAATGACCCTGCTTGGTCATTCTAAAAACCTTTCTATTCTATGCACACACATTGGTGATAAAAGTGAGATAGAAAGGACTGTCAGCAATAATGGACAAACTTGGTGTCATGGTCACATTTGAGGCCCCCATGAACAGATGAATGACCGAGGTGCTTTTATTACTATGTGCCAAGCAATGAGGGTACAAACAAAGGCTCTAAGGCCGCACCTGCCAGTGTACATGCTAATAAGAGAAAGCGATGCATCTGGGGTGTCAGGCCAGGGAAGCTTACTTTGGTCTGGAATGCTATGAAGATGGTGAGGGGAGACAGTCCGCACCCCTTCCTGGGGCACCAGTGGTGCTGAATAAGGCATGCTCAGAGAACACCAAGAGTCAGCTTGATGAAAATGTGATGTAAGGCCAGCAAAGAAGCTTCTTTTAAGAAATAAAATAAATGTCCCCACTCACATAGGTGCCGCGTGCTTCTCATTGATGTTGCACAGGGCCAAGGAGATGCCAACCACCTAAAAAAGGAGACAATCTCTTCAGGTATCAGCCTGAAAAAGGGGTTTTTGTTGTTTCTGTGGCTGTTGCTGGCGAGTGGATGTCACTATTTTTGCCAGGGGAATTTGAGAAGCAGTGAGTGAAAGTAGAAAATTAGACTAAAAGCAGTCAATTTTCATCCACTGTGGACCCATTTATAAGATCATAGACTTGCCTTGAAAGGGGTGTTGGAAACCATCTAGTCTGACTTCCTCATTTAATACTTAACCAGCATTTGTTAAACCACCCACTACATGCCAGGCACTGTGCTTGGTGCTGAGACATATAGGGACAAAAATGAAGTTGTCCCTGCCCTTAGAAAGCTTGCCCTTCAGAGATAAGGATGTCTGGGCCTAGATCCGTTAAATTACTTACCCAAGGTCACTCAGCTAGTGGCACCTTCGGCAGGGCAGTCATTCACACCCAGCTGAGCCCTGCATTCTTTGCATTGCATTGCGGAGAAGGATTTGAAAGGAAAGCTCATCAGTAAATCTTTCCAAACCATAAGAGAAATGAAGAGTAGCAGGTGCTGATGGCGGCCAACTCTGGCTGGCTCTCAGCATTTTTGCCATGTCTCCAAGCCTGCGCGGCTCACGGTGACACAGAATGCACTCACCTGTGTGCACTTGGGAAGGGCACTTTCAGGTGTCTGGGTCCTCTGTACTTCAGTTTTGCCAAAATGGAATTTTTTAGTGGTAGAAAAAGAACCACAAGAACCTTTCAACCAAACTTGTGAAATCTTCCATGGATTGCTTGCTCTGCAGTGAAAGTCTATCATGACTCTTTTTTTCCTTCATTAAGGCAAAGAGTTTTCTGCTGAGGTCATAAAACAGTTATAGTTTCCTCTCCATCATCTTTAAAGCCTTGTAAACACCTTCCCTAGTGAGCTTGGGTGATCTCTAGCACTCTACAGGATTGCTCTCTTTATGAGAATAGATGGATAAGAACGAGGAATGCCACCCCAAGCAAACAAGCCTGGCTCTACAGGGGCAGGAGATAGAAAGCTCATTGGCTGCCTTTGAAACACTCGAGCCGAAAGTGAACGTCTCGCTCTTCTGCCCCTCGAGAAGCACGTACTTTTATGTACTCAGTGTTATAGCATCCAGCGTCTTCTATCACGGAGCTGATTCTAGAGTTTGGAGGATTATAGGAAAATGACCTGGAAGGACTCTTAGGACACAATAAAGCAATGCTAGTCTTTGCTCATTGCTTTTGGCCCTGGCCAGACCCATTCGGTGTATTAAAAACAGTTCTGGACACCAGATTTGAAAAAGGATACTTATATTCTAAGGAGGATCTAGAGATAAGCCTCCAAGATAGAGAAAGGCTGCAAGATCATGCCATGTGAAGAGGAGTTGAAAGAACCTGTACCATTTAGTTAGTCTAAGACAGTGGTTCTCAACCTTCCTAATGCTGTGACCCTTTAATACAGTTCCTCATGTTGTGGTGACCCCCAACCATAAAATTATTTTAGTTGCTACTTCATAACTGTAATTTTGCTACTGTTATGAATCATAATGTAAATGCCTGATATGCAGGATGTATTTAAATTGAACATAACCCACAGCTTGAGAACCGCTGGTCTGAGAAGCTTTAAGAGGGAGGTGATAGCTATTTTTAAGTATTTGAAGGTCTATCACCCGAAAGGTAGACTGTTTTCTACTTGGTCTCTGAAGGTAGAATTAAGACCAGTGGGAAGAAGGTACAAAGGTATAGATTGAAGTTTAATGTCAGGAAGAATTCATTAAGTCTCTCCATCAGTGGGATGGGCTATCTCAGGCAAAATTGGGATCTTCACAGTAAAAGCTGTATAATCACTGTGTTATGAGAAGGAATTCTTGAAGGACATGACTGAATTAGGTGGCCTCTGATTTCCTTCCGAGTCTGAGACTTTGCAAAGTAGTAAAATTACTATCTGAGCCCTAGTCTTCTGATTTCAAATACAATTGTCTGATGAACTCACCTCACCTCTCTTCTCAGTTCACCATTACCAAAAGATAGCGTTGGAATCAGAAGGTTAGAGTTGGAGGGTTATAGTCAGAGGTGTTTAGGGTTAGGGGTGGAGGCATTTCATAGAGAAAATGGCTTCCCCAATTCTGTGTGTTTAACTCAAGCTGTCAATCTGACCATTTTATGTTTTAATATTTAAATGTAGTCAAGATTTTTAAGGAAAAAGGAAATGAGCTACATATAGCTTAAGAATATACAAGAGGCATTGTTCTCTTCCTCCCAAGGCTATGTTTATCCCATGAAATTAATCAAAAAGTTTGAGACCTAGAAAGAGCCTTAGAGGGGATGAAACCCAACCACTTTATTTTATAGTTGAGCAAAACCAAGGCATAAAAGGGGAAAATGATCTTTGTTTAAGGTTATATAGCTATTTTAATGGCAGAGGGGAGACTAGATTCAGGTCTGCCTCAACTCTGGAAGTCGTGGTCTTTACTAACCCATGCTGATGGTCTCATCATTGCTTACTTAATCATTTTCTTTGTATGAATTTTATCTATTCACAATTCCTCTGTACTTGGGGAAACCATCCCACCTTTTGCTTTCCTTTCAAGGAAGATGATGGAAGTGATCAGAGAAGCAATAGGTAGTAGCTATTCCTCTGAATTTTAAAAGTAAAAAAAAAAGTGCATTTGGTTAGTTCTGTTTCAGACAGAATTCCATGAAAATACTGCCAGATGGCTAATGGCAGTGGATTTCTGGTTATATAGATCAGTTTCCCTATAGATAGGACTACTTCTAGATGATAGAAAGCAGGGGGTATTAGAAAGAGTGCTTACCTGCAAAGTAGATGCTCTGGGTTCTGACCTTCACTCACCCTCACCCCCCACCCCAAAGGTACGGGACTTAAAGTAAGAACAGTGGGTGAGAGCTACAAAGAAGCAGATTTGGACTTGTTGTAAGGAAAAGCTCTCTAATATTTAGGTCTATTCAAAATGAGAACAGGCAGCTTAGGGGAAGTACAGGAGCATATTTCCCTCACTGGATAATTTCAAGCAAAATTTGAGTGACACTTGATTGAATATATTGTAGAAGAAATACTTTTCCAGGTACTATTTGGATTAGGTGGCTACTGAAGCCCCTTCTAACTCAGAAATTCTGTACTTCTGTGACTTGGGACAATTATTCATGGTCCCTGAATCTGTTTCCTCACTTGCAAAAGAGGGAATGCAAATTTTGAATGCTCCACTTCAGAGTTGTTTGGGGGATAAAGTGAGATGATATAGATAAAAGTATTTAGTAAACTGTGACACTATAAAAAAGTAAGGTATTGTTATTGCTGTATCATCAAATAGTGTTTATTAGTAGTACCATATGCTAGAATTTAAGATGCTTTGAACAGCTGATGTGGATTTTCTATTTAATTCATTCAAAAGGAATTTGTTTCTGAGAATCCACCATTTTATTCCTCAATTTCCTTTGGTCAATTTACTTAATTGAGAATGAATACAAAAAAAGTGCAGAAAACACTGTTATGGCTGATATGTGTTTCCTATCTAAGACAACGAAAAGAGTGTGTGCAGCATGAATTAGAAGAAAGGTCTGCGCGTAATAATAGCCTGGTTAAGGAGCTGGGAACATGTGTTGCCCCTTCCTCTTTCTCTATGCCTCCAAAATCTGTCAGTTTCTCTGTTCTTTAACCCTTGTACCAGGAAGGGGACAAGGGAGAAGAATTGGGGGGTGGAAAACATTTCTGTGACTATGATTTCCTTTTAGTGGCTCTGGTCACTTTCAGAAAGGAAGTTATTGAAAATACAGTTCAGTCTGAGTGAGGTTTGGCTATTACCTGTGGCTTTCCACTTATCCTTCCTTGCCTTACATTCCCTGACCACAGCTCATTGAATGAATTTTGGATTTGCTTTTTAAATAGATTTCTAATGGTTTTATTTGCCTTAAACTTAGTAACCAACAATAGAAGCTATTAGATGGCCAAAACATTAAAAAGTTTGTGAAACCATGAACTCTATAATTCTCTTCTTTTCCTTTTTCCTTCCTCCTTCCCTTCTATTGCTTTCTTCTTTCAAGAATTACTGGTTTGTATACCATAATTTGGTATCATTTGGAGGAATGACTCAATCTTAAAAGTTTATATCAGTTCCTTCTGTTTATTAGATATCAACATTTTATCAGAAACATATTCATGGAGTGATTCCATTTCCCCTCTCCTCTAATCCCCATCAGATTTGACTCAAAGAAAGAACACTGTTATACATACTCCACTGGATATAGAAATCTATCTTACCCTATAGGGGTAAGAGAAGAGGGAAGAACTGGCAGAAGGGAGGAAGGACTGCAGGAGACAGTGATCAAAAGTAAACCACTTGTGAGGAGGGACAGGGTGAAAAGTAAGAAAGAGAAGGATAAACAAGGGGAAAATAGAATGGAGGGAGATACAGTTAGTTAAGAAAAAGGTAGACTCTTCTATTCTCATTCAGTCTTCTCTAGAGATCTGTTATACCTCACTTTTCTAAAATTCTTTTTATCTCTTTAACTTGTTTTTTCATTTAGTTTATGGTTAGATTTATCTAGTTCTGAGATGGGAAAGTTAAGGTTCCCTACTAGTATAGTTTTATTATACATTTCCTCCTATAATTCATTTAACTTTTCCTTTAAGAATTTGGATCCATTTGTTGCATATATTTAGCACGGATAATACTTCTTTGTCTTTGATACTTTTTACCAAGATGTAGTTTCTCTGATTATCTGTTTTAATTAGACCTGTTTTTGCTTTTGCCTTGTCTGAGATCATGATTGCTATGCTTGCCTTTTTTTTTTTTTAAACAGCTGAAGCATAGTAGATTCTGCTCCAACACCTTACTTTAGCTCTCTATGTCTTTCTGTTTAAAGTGGGTTTCCTATAAACAGTGTATTTTTGACTCTGGTTTCTAATCTATTCTGTTACCCATTTTAGTTTTATAAGTGAGTTCATCCCATTCACATTCACAGTTACTATTACTAATTATGTATTTTCCTCCACTTAATTTTTTTCTATTTATTCTTCTCTTCTCATTTACCTTGTTCCTCTTCAAAAGTCTGTTTTGTTTCTGGCCACTGCCTCTCTTAGTTTATCCTCCCTCTTATTACCCCACTGCTCTTATGCCCTTCCTTTTCCACTTCCCTGTTGTATAAGATGGATTTCTATACACAGCTGAGTAAATATTTATACTCTTCCCTCTTTGAACCAATTTCAGTGACCGTGAGGTTCTAGCTTTGTCTGCCATCTCCCTCCCATTCTCTCCTCCACTGTAAAAGTTCTTACCTGAATGCCTCTTTCATGCAAGATAATTTCCCACTTTTTTTCTCTCCTCCCTCTTCTACTGGTACATCTCTCATTCTCAACTCTTCTTCTTCTTTTTTTTTTTTTTACCAATCATTTCGGTACAATCAACTGCCACCTGTGCTGTCTGTGAAAATTCCTTCTAACTGCCTAATAATGATAAAGTTCTTAGGAGTTATAAGAATTATTTTCCCATAGGGGTATACAAACATTTTAACCTTATTAAGTCCCTTATGATTTCCTTTCATGTTTACCTTTTTATCCTCATCTTGAATCTTGTGGGGTTTTTTTGTTTTTGTTTGTTTTTTTGGAGGAGGGGAAGGCAAGACAATTGGGATTAAGTACTTGCCCAACACCACATGGCTAGTAAGTATTAAGTGTCTGAGATCGAATTTGAACTCAGATACTCCTGACTCCAGGGCCATTCACTGCACCATCTAGTCACCCTAGAATATTGTGTTTTAATGTCAGATGTTGTATTTAGCTCTGGTCTTTTCGTCAGGAATCCTTGAAAGCCCTCTATTTGTTAAATATCATTTTTTTCCCCTGAAGAATTAACTCAGTTTTTCTCGGTAAGTTATTCTTGGTTGTAATTCTAGCCCCATTTGCCTTCTGGAATATCATATTCCAAGCATTCTGATCCTTTAATATGGAAAAAACCTGCTAAATCTTGTATTATCCTTATTGTGGTTCCATGGTATCTGAATGGCTTCTTTCTGGCTACTTGCAGAATTTTCCCCTTGATCTGGGAGTTCTGGAATTCAGTTATGACATCCGTGGGAGTTTCATTTTGTTTTACCTTTCAGGAGATGATTGGTGACTTCTTTCCATTTTTATTTTGCCCCCTGGTTCAAAGATATCAGGACAATTTTCCTTGATGATTTCTTGAAATATGATTTCTAGGCTCTTTCTTTGGTCATGACTTTCAGGTAGTCCAGTAATTCTTAAATTATTTTTCTTGATCTATTTTCCAGGTCAATTTTTTTCCAGTGAAATATTTCACAATTTCCTCTTTTTTTTTTTATTCTTTTGATTTTGTGTCATTGTTTCTTGATGTCTCATGGAATCATTAGATACCACTTGCCCAGTTCTAATTTTTAAGAAATTATTTTCTTCAGTGAGCTTTTATACCTCTTTATAAATTTGGTCACCCCTGCTTTTTAAGGAGTTCTCTTCAGTGAATTTTTATCTCTCTTTTACCATTAGGCCATTCGATTTTTTAAGGTGTTATTCTCTTCAGTTTTTTTTGGTGCATCTTTGACCAAGCTATTAATTCTCTCTTCATAATTTTCTTGCACCACTCTCATTTCTTTCCACAGTTTTTTCCTCTAGAACTCTTATTTCTTTTGCTTTTCCAGGAATTCTTTTTGGACTTTTGTTCAACTCACTTTTTTTTTTCTTTGAAGCTTTGCCTGTACCTGTGTTTACATTGTTGGGGTTTTTTTTTTACTTTTTACTTTAAAAAAATAACTTTGTTAAATATTCCTCAATTGCATGTAAAATTTTTTAAGTAATTTTTTTTAAATTTTGACTTCCAAGTTTTCCTCCTTCCTTCTTCTTCCCCTTCCCTCCTTCTTAGAAGGCAAGCAATTTGATTTTAATTCTACATGTGAGTTCATGCAAAGCATATTTCTATATTTGCCAAGTTACAAAAGAAAATACAAAATAAAATAACAAAGATAAAGAAATTTAAAAAAAAAGTATACTTGAATATGCATTCCTAATTCATCAGTTCTTACTCTGGAAATAGATAGAACTTTTCTTTATCACGGGTTCTTTAGAGTGACTTGGATTACTGTATTTATCAGAGTTTTCTGTTATTATGTACAATGTTTTTCTGGTTCTGCTCACTTTACTTTGCATGAGTTCATGTAAGTTTCCCCAGGTTTTCCTGAAACCATCTTGCTTTTCATTTCTTATAGCACAAATAGTATTCCGTCACAATCATATGCCATCACTTGTTCAGCAGTTCTTTAATTGATGGACGTCCCTTCAATTTCCAATTCTTTGTCACCACAAAAAGAACTGCTATAAATATTTTTGTACATATTGATCTTTTCTTTGATCTCTTTGGGATATAGACCTAGTAGCGGTATTACTTGTCAAAAACTGGACACGGTGTTTTTATAATTCTTTGGGAAGAGTTCCAAATTGTTCTCCAGAATGGTTGGATTGGTTCACAGCTCCACCAGTAATGCATTAGTGTCCATATTTTCCCACATCCCCTCCAGCATTTGTCACTTTTTTTCCTGTCATGTTAGCTAATATGTTGTTGTCTTGTAAGTTTTTGTTTCCGTCTTCCCTGTTCCCATAGCAGTTTTACGGTTCAGGTTCTCTTTTTGTTGTTTGCTCACTTTTCCAGTCTGTTTCTTCACTTGGATTTGTTCTGACGTTAGCCTTTCTTCCCAGGTTGGGGTGGGAGAGACAGTGCCCTAAGCTTCATGTTTTTCTGCTCTGCTGTTTTCAGAACTTGTTCTAGAAGTCTGTAAGTTTTTAGTGCTTCCAAGGTAGTGTGATCCTGAGAGAGGTGTGGTCCCTGTTTTCCTGGTGTATACCTTGATATGCACCCAGAAAGGACTCCTGCTTCCTTGTAGCCACAAATGCTGATTTCCCTTAGCCCTGGAATGGCAGCTCAGAACTGCATGTGGGCAATGCGGTATGGTCCTGTGTTCAGTGTCAGTTTAGGGTCCCTGTAATCTCTTCCTGATCACTTGTTTGACCCTCTTACTGTCAAGTACCTCAAACTGCTTCACTGCTACTGCTGCGGTGAAGACTCTTCCCTGGTGCTGCCTCAGTATGCACTCCGACCTGCCCCTTCCCTGTGTCACAGACCTACCTCTTCCTCCCACCACCTAAGTTTTCTTAGGGTGGAAAAAATGTTTTGACTTGACTTTTTGTTCTCTCTGCCTCTGGGGAATTCATTTTGATATGTTACTTTAAAGTTGTTTGGAGGGGAATGGTGGGAGAGTTCAGCTGGGTTACTGTCTTTACTGTGCCATCTTGGCTCTACCTCCCTTAATGTTTTTAAGTTTTTAATTTATCAGACAAGTCTATCATATCCCTTTGTTTCAAATTCGAGGTTATTTATTCTCTTCCAATTATCTTAATTTTTAAAAATCCATTGCCAGATAGTTTTGACAGTTATAACTTTATCATACGTTTGAGATCTGGTTGTAAAAGTTTTCTTTTTTTTCTTCCTCTCAGAATTCCATTTTAGAATGTTGTTTGTCCTTCCATGTAAATGATGTTATAATTTTATCTAATTTGTCGAAGTGGCTCAGGAATGTCATGGGTAGAGTATTACATTTGAACTCTGAGTTTGAATTCTCACTCTTCCCTGGAATTTGCACAGAATTTGAATTCTGACTCAGATAGATCTGTATGACCCTGAGCAAGTAGGTCACTTACCTACTGCCTGACTCAGTTTCCCTTCCTGTAAAGTGAGAGGATAGGTCCTGATGGTCTCCAAGACCCTTTCCCTTTCTAGGCCTATGACCCTGTAATCCCATGATCTGTATGTTATCTGCTCAGCCTACATACAAGCTGTTAGCCAGATCTCTGTTTAATTCCCTGCTGTTTTTGGTAGAGTTGCTGAATAATTGTATTTTTTATTTTCCCTTCAAGTATCCATAATATTGCTGTGACTATAGATGGTCTGGGCTCAAAGACCTCATTACTATTTCCAGGAATATAAATTGAAATTGAGGAGTTGGAGAGTGAGAGAGCAATTTACATACCTCTTTTAAGGCAGACGAATGAATTAATAAGAAATCACTTATTAAACACTTACTATATACAAAACAGTATGCCACCCACTGCACATGCAAACAGAAAGTGAGACGGTCCCTATTATCAAGAAGTTCACATTTGAATGGGAATAGAAAACATATACAGGCAGTTTCAATGTCAGTCAGATGGCAAGGATACGTGGTCTTTGGGTCGGTCTCTTCCATAATGTCATTTACACAGATACAATCATTTACATTTCTGATGCTGACCATTTGGCAAGGCCAAGGACTTTGGTGATGGGAATATGCATACATAAGTATATGCATATATGTTCACATATATGTGCACATTATATATGTATGTGCGCATGTATATGTATAGACATAGATACAGATTTTTTTTTCCCTGTGTCTTCAATAACTGTGGCTTAAAGACTCTCAGAAGCAGCAACCAAGCTTCATCTCCATAGGGTTTGCTTTCCAGGATGATGGTTATGGGGGATGGGCTGAAAGCAGGTCTGGGGTGGTTTGGGGCTCTGGGCTGCTGTCGCTCTGAAGGAGATTAGGCTTCTCTGCGCTTTGGTGAGGGTTGGTCAGTAGGTGGAATTTGTGGTAGTGAAGAAAGCAGTACCCTGTTCCACAGGGCTTTTTCCCCTTAATGATGCCAATAGAGCCTGCGCTGATGGGCTGAAGGGCATTGTATTTCCAAGGTCCTTCTCTTCAGAGTTCTGGTCTATCTCTATGGGGTCTGAGGAGTGATCATGGTAAAGGTGGGGGTGGTTTGACTCTCCTGGCGTTTGCCATGTCCTGTCTCCCCTTCAGGGCTTTTTGATGCTTCATGTCAGTGGTCTTGCCTATCTTGTAAGTAGCAGATGTCACAGAGGAAAGCAGTTATGGCGCAAGTGGTAGAAATCCAGGGGGAAGCCCAATAGTTCACAAGGGACAGTACCCCAAACCAGAGGCTCCTGATGGTAATAATGGCCTTAGAAGTCCGTATAAACTGAGCAGAATATAGGAAAAGAACAGAGCTAAGAACTGAATATACCAATTTAAGTTCTACCTAATCAGCATCACTGAGACGTGGCACATTATAGTTCATTAATGAAATAGATCAATGCCTTCCTCAAAAGGAACAAATTAGTTTAAAGTAGCAACGTATATGGAGAATATATATTCATGAGGAAATTTATGAACTGGGGGTGTGTGGAATGAGGGACAATATTTCAAGGTGGGTCAATGGGCAGAGAAATGGAATTGATTTTACGTTAGCAGCATTATATAGAGGAACACATCACTAATTTGGCCAGAGGTACAATGTAAAAAAAATACAATGAAAGGCATCTGCTTGAGCCCTTACTGCTGGTAAAGGCTTGCCTTGCCTTGCATCACAGATAATCCATTGTGCGAAAGGTAGCAGACCAATATCATAGAATTCATGGGTAGGGAGAAAATAACAGTAATGATAACTTTCATATAACACCTACTGTGCGCTATGCATTTTACAATTTATATCTCGTCTGACTCTCGCAATAACCATGGGAGGTAGATACTATTATCATTCTCATTTAACAGTTTAGGAAACTGAGGCAAACAGAAGTAATTTACCCAGGATCACATAGCTAGTAAGTGTATGAAGCTAGATTTGAACTCGGGTCCTTCTGACTTCAGGCCTGGTGCTCTATCCCCTGTATTACCTAGCCGAGTCACAACCTAGGTTCTGATATAAGAGATCTTATGTGGTTCAGGGCGTGGGGGAAAAAGAATTCTGCACAGAAATACTGGGTTAAGTGACAGAGATACGTGAAAAAAGGAAATAGGTATAAGTGTACAATTTCAATAGCTATAAAGAAGATATTTCATTTAGGTGGTTTAAAGCAAGCCAAGGGAGGTCACATTCACTGCTCTGGTCTGTTTGAGGTCTGTCTCGAGGAACAAACTACTAACCTTGTTTTCATTTGCCCCAGTGAGTAGAACAAAAAGAAATGCACGGAAGTTAAAGAGAGGCACATTTAAACTCGATGGTATGCCAAAAAATAAAAAAAGCAGATGCTAACAGTGAGAGTTCTCCCAAGTGGAGCTCCCTTGGGAAGTGCCAAGTGTCTCCTTCCCTGGAGGTCTTCAAGTCAAGGCGGGATGACCACTCGTCAGGGACGTGATGGAGAGGATTCTTGCTCAAGGACGGTTTAGACTACATGTCTTCTTCCAAATGGGATGCTGTCCTTCTGGGAAGCCCTTTGTCAACATTGCACATGACATTCTTCTGCTAATTTCCTTTGGATTTTGTTGTTGTTGTTGCTGGAGACATGTTGAGATGTTGGAGATTTGTGTAGATTTGTTATATGTCCCATTAGTTTGCCAAAGTGAGTTGTTATCTTGAGTAATTTTGTTTTGGAGTTCTCTTGAGCGATCTAAAAGATCATTTGCAAATAGAGACATTCTACCTCTTCGTTCCTTGGGATTCTTCTCATTTTTTGTTCTTGTCTCGTGGCTTTGATCAATGCTTGTCAATTTAAGGCAAATAGTAATGCTGAGAATGGACAGACTGCTGTGCCCCAGGAAGGACTGTGAAGGCTCCTGACGTTCTCCATTACATGTCATGTTACCTTTTGGTTACCATGAGCACGTTAAAAGAAAACATCCTCCGTTGCCACATTTTTAATGTTTTAAAAACCTGGCAATTATGTTAAAAAGTGTCTTAGCAATCTGTTGATAGAAGGTCCCATTTTACCGTTTTAGAAGTTGTGATTTTTAAAATAATTATTGTTTTTCTAATATCGGACTCTCTTTATGTTCCATATATAACTTCCTTGCAGACAATGTTTGTAACGGCGCGCTGTTACACGGGTGTTTGATAATTCTCTGTTTCAGACACAATAGCATTATGTTTAATAAGTACTCCTGTTTAATACATTTTCTATGAAGGGCCATTAAAGATAGTGGACTGTATTTTTCTATCTTTGCCTTTTCTTTATAAGAATTAAGAATCATCCATCCCATTTGACTCTGAGGGAAAAAAAATGTAGCCTGCTGTCTTTATTGTTGAAAATATATACAATTATGTTTCTATATGTTTCTACATAGGAGAAAATTGTTATTCTTTAAATGTTTCCCTGAATTCACTTGTAAATCAGATGGCCTCGAACATCACTTCCAGCCAGATCTGTGACCCTATGATCCATTTGGTAAATGATTACATGAACTTCCTACGGGAATGTTTTTACATGGAAGGTCATTAACAACTTGTTGAATTTCTTCCCATGAAATTAGTTTATTTGGGTTCTTTATATTCTGTCTCAACACATATTTTACAAATACTGTTTGTTTTAACATTTCATTTTCATTGGCTTACAGATGCACATACTAGCCTATTTAAATTTTTCCCCACATATATGGCATCTTTTGTTTTCTCATGTTGACAATGGAATTTTCTTGTTTCCATTTTTTATCATGTTTGCTATTTTAAAATCAGTTTTTCTGGAAAATTGGACTGAATATATTACTAAAATATAGGTGTTGGATTATTTTTCATTAGAAAATTTTTAGTTAGCTCTCCACAATTCCTAAATCATCTTGAAACTGCACCCAGTGTCTCATTGGTTACCAATGCTGACATAGTCACCAGATATTCCAGTGATGCTTTTGGGGTGATTACAGGGACATGGGAAGCCCTTTAGATCTCCACAATTTATGTGGGCCCTTTCCAGCTAACATGGGATGGAAGCATCCTGGGTCTGAAGTCAAGAAGGTCTCTGCCTCTCCCCGGCAGCACCACCTCTTCCCTGTCATTCCTTTTCAGAGGTAGCTCAGGTTGCTCTTGGCCATTGAATACTTACTTTACCTCAAATCTCCCCTCAGATCTGAACTGGATTCCTAATTAATCGACCGTTTTTAGAGTCTAACAAGTTTCTTTAGCCAATCTAAACACTCTTTCTGTGCAAAGGCCTTTTACTTCAGCCAGTGGCTCATCAGAGACATCAGAAGTGATCAAGTCCTCATTGGAAGGGCTTTTACTGAATGGAAATGCATTTACACCTGGTTAAGGCACTAGGGTCCAGCTTTTTATCTCTTACTTGAGGTGTGGGGGAGGTAATTTGATGGATGTATGTAGTCAGTCACCGCCCTTACTTTTAGATAACCCAAGGCCTGTTCTCACCCCCTGGCTGTTGGGGCCACTTTGCTGAAATGGCTTTGTATGTGCTTTGTCTATACATGGAGCTTCCCTGGACAGCCCCAGGCTGTCTCTCATTTTTATTCGCCTCCCCAGCACCAAGTTCAGAGTTACATTTAATAAATATCTGTTGGTCGGGGGATGGCCTCACAGTTCATTCTCCTTGAGGAGAATCAATTCCATTGATTCTGAGAATGATTTATGTTAATTTATTATCTATTTTATTTTGTCTTGAAAAAACAGGAAGACCCTAGTTTCCCTGTCACGTCTGATACTATGTGACTTTAGATAAGAATGTGAGCTCTTTGAGGGCAGGGGCTGTTTAACTTTCCTTTTTTATCTCCAAACATAGCACAGTGTTGTATCTACAGAAGACACTTAATAAGTTCTTATTGATCAATTGATTTAACCTTTCTGTGCCTGAGGCAGTCCCTAGGACTACCTACTTGTAGTCATAGATGGGTTGCAGCTCCTTTGGTGGAAGGAATCTCCCACACCAGTATTTCCCTACTCGTGTGAACTCATTGATCCTTCCCATATTATAGATATGGGCTCCCCTGGAACCTCTCATGTTGCCATTTTTCTACAAGTTTTACTCTACGTTTATCTTAAAAGTTCTTGATGAAGGTCCCACTAAAAGACACAGTGGAGATATAATTTGATGTCCAATATTCATTAAAAATCAGTAATACTCACTTGATCCCTATTATCCTCAATTCCCCTCCACCTTCCCTGCAACTTTTATGCCTTTTTTGGGTGGATAATTAAGAATGCTGAGCAAGAAATCATGGAATCGTAAAACACTAGAGCTCAAAGGGTGCTTAGTGATCTGTAACTGCCTCATGTTCTCTCAAAGTCTTTACCCACGAAAGGGGGTGTCCTTACTTTTTATTTATGTCAGGAGTCCCTTTGCTACAGTCTTGTGAAGCCCATGCACCTCTTATCAGAATCAGGTTTGGAAAAACATAAGATAAAATACACAGAATTTTCCAAAGATATCCATTATATTGAAATACAATTATCTGGATCAGTGGAATGGATTTGGTTGGATCAGCAGAATAGATTAGGTACCCAAGAACCAGTAGTAAATAATGATAGTAATCTAGTGTTTGATAAACCCAAAGACCCCAGGATAAGAACTAGCTATATGACAAAAACTTCTTGGAAAACTGGAAAAGGAAAGGACACAAACTAGGTATAGAACAACGTATTAAGCCATATACCAAGATAAAGTCAAAATGGGTGCATTATTTAGACATGAAGGGTGATGGCATAAGCAAATTAGGAGAGCAAGAAATAGTTTATCTGTCACAACTATTGAGAAGGGAAGGAATTTTGACCAAACAAGAGATAATTTTGATTATATTAAATTAAAAAGGGGTTGCACAAATAAAACCAGTGCAACCAAGATTAGAAGGAAAACATAAAACTGGAAAACTAATTTTTACAGCAGTTGTCTCCAATAAAGGCCTAATTTCTCAAATATATAGAGAAATAAGTCAAATTTATAAGCATACAAGTCATTCTCCTATTCATAAGTGGTAAGAGGATATGAACAGGCAATTTTCAGATGAAGAAATCAAAATTATCAATAGTCATATGAAAAATACTCTAGATCACTATTGATTAGAGAAATGCAAATTAAGCCAACTCTGATGTGTGCCACCTTACACTTATATTGGTGAATATGAAAGAACAGGAAAATGATAAATATTGGAGAGGATATGGGAAAATTGGGGCACTAATGCACAGTTGGTGGAGTTGTAAACTGATCCAACCATTCTGCAGAGCAATTTGAAACTATGCCCAAGGGGCAATCAATCTATGTATGCCCTTTGATCTAGCAATACCATTACTAGGTCTGTAGCCCAAAGAGATCATAAAAAGGGGGAAAAGGAACTAAATGTGCAAAAATACTTATAGCACCTCTTTTTGTGGTAGCAAATAACTGGAAATTGAGGGGATGCCCATCAATTGAGTAATGGCTAAACAAGTTGTGGTATATGAGTGTGACGGAATATTATTGTATTGTATTGTAATCATGAGCAGGATAGTTTCTTTTTAAAAATTTTTTTAAAAATTAATTAATTTATTTTCTTGTTTACATCATTCATTTCCACGAGATTTTGAGTTACAAATTTTCTCCCCATCTTTCCCCTGTCCACCACCCCAAAACAGCCCTATCCCAATACCACTGTATACTCCCTCCCCTAGTCGGCTCTCTCCTATGTCCTCCCCCATCACCCCTCTGACTTTCTGGTAGGGCAAGATGGATCTCTACCCAGTGCCTGTATATCTTAATTCCCAGTTGCATTTAGTTAATAATAATAATAATAATAATAATAATATATATATATACATACATACTTATATATATATTTTAACATTTGATCATAGAACTTTAAATTCTAGATTCTTTCCCTTCCTCCCTTGTCACCCACCCCCACTGGAAAGACAAGCAACTCAATACAGGCTGTATACATATAGT
Source organism: Pseudochirops corinnae (assembly GCA_028646515.1). Lineage (NCBI taxonomy): Eukaryota > Metazoa > Chordata > Mammalia > Diprotodontia > Pseudocheiridae > Pseudochirops > Pseudochirops corinnae. The sequence goes on along the minus strand of CM053590.1, from coordinate 6,072,244 downwards.
TACACAGAACATCTCCACAATGGACATATTGTGAGAGACTGATTATGTGTCCCTCCTTCCTATCACATCCCCCCCCTCCCCCCGTTCTA
>CM053590.1:6022041-6071655 GCA_028646515.1 Pseudochirops corinnae | reverse complement strand
CACTGGAATTGAGAGGTTGGGGAAGGCTTCCTATAGAAGCTGGGACTTTAGTTAGGACTTAAAAGGAAGCTAGGGAGGTTAGTGTTGGGGTATGGTAGGTATGGAGGACAGCCAGAGAAAATGCCCAAAGCTGAGAGATGGAGTGTCTTGTTAATGGAACAGCCAGGAGGCCATTGTCACTGGCTATAAGAGTACATGGTGGGTGATAAAGTCTAAGAAAACAAGAAAGAGGGGAGGAGCCTACATTACGAGGGACTTTGAATGGCAAAGAGAGGATTTTGTATTTGATCCTGGATGTGATAGGGAGTCACTGGAGTTCATTGAGTAGGGATTTGAGGTGATTGGACCTTCAATTTAGGAGAATCACTTTGGTGACTGAGTAGAGGGTGGATGTGAATGGAGAGAGACTTGGGGTAGGCAGAGCCACTGCTGCGGGTGTGCAGCAGTGGGGTGCAGGGTCGGAGGAGAGAAGGGGCATTTTTGAGAGATGTTGCAGAAGTGAAATTGGCAAGCCTCAGAAATGCTTGGGTATGGGGGATGAGAGATGGTGAGGGGTGGGGAGTGAATGAGGCAAAAGTGTTTGGTTATTGATTGGACTCCAAACTAATCTGCTCTAGTATCCAGTGTGTTTATATTGAAGTCAGAAAGAAATGGGTTAAATTTCATGCAGGCCATGCTAATCTACAGTACTTGTGAACCCTGGGTGACTTGTGGAAGGGGGTCCCAAGGTTTGGAGCATAGATCACATTGTTGTCTCCGGTGCTGTGAATTTCCTAGATGCTTAATCACAGAAACCAAGGAGTGTCACAGATTGAGACTCTGTTAAAATATATCCGAAGGCACATTTATTCTTTGTGACCTTTTTTCCACCACGTCATACTGATTTGGATGGTTCTATCTGCTCTTATCTAACATCTAATGGGTTTAATGTGTTCTAACTGGATGGCTTAGCTTGGTGTTTTGGATACTTATGGCTGATAGGCGCCATATACAAAATGTTGTGATGATACTGAGATCAAGCATTGGAGGGGAAATTGCCAAAGAACCCTGGGCTGGAGCTCTCATTCTTTTCAGCCAAATGAAGTTTGTCTCCTTGTGACACCAGTTAAGCCTTGAAGATTAAACAGTATCTCTAGCAAGTATCTTAACCATGGACCCAAGGAGCCAAAATAAAAAAATGTTTTGCTATGGAATTTCATATATTCTAAGACAGATGTTTGTTTTTCTTCCAGATTCTTGACTTTGGGAAATGTAGTGCCCAATTCAAAAATGACAAAAAAGAAAAATAAGATACTACTTATCTAAGCAGCTCTAGCTTGACCTACCCCTGCTTAAGGAAGACCCCAGTGGTAAGGCTGGGGAGGGGGGAGTGGTTTGCCATGAATTTGACCCTTGGTGCTGATACTGAACCACTTTCAGTAGAAATTCCTTGGCTAGGGCTGAAAGATGCACAAACTTTATGAAAATGCTGTGGTTCAGGCCCCTTCTCTGATACTGCTAGGACTTTCCTCCCACTTACTACCACTCACCCACACCCATACCTACACCCTCTGCTCTGCCTCCCAAGGGAGACAGTTGAAGGAGGTGAAACACTGTCTACTTGGGGAAGGTTTCCCTTATCTCAGTGACAAGAGGCTGTCGTTGGCCACTCATAGCTTTTGCCATACTATTGCTGATTGGGAGACTCTGGGAACAGATGGATAGGGTTTTGAGTCCTCTTAACTCAAATTGATGGTCAGAACCTAGAACTCTGGACCCTTATGGTCCCAGGGTACCTTCCTACAGCTTCAAACATGCTGGGAGAATTGAGAGCTCAGGCCACTAATGCTGATTGGGGGCCTTTTGAATAGTGGAGAGTGTCCATGGGGGCTCCTTCCTTCCTTCATTCCTTCCTTCCTTCGTCTCTTCATAGGTCCCAGGTAATTTCATTGAGGATTATCATTGGGGTGGGTTGGCTGTTGATGAGGAGGATTAAAAAAAAGAGTTAAGCAATTTTTAAAAATTGTGCCCAGGCTGAGAGTCTGTGATGATTCCTTCCATATTTTAGGTACCCTGCAGCTGGGCACATGACTTGAGCGAGGCTTGTTCAGATAACTACACCAATAGTAACACTACTAGCAACAGCTGGTATTGTACTTTGTTCTGTGTGTTCTTTTACAGGTGAGTAAACTGAGGCCCAGAGCCATGAACTGCCTGGCCCAGGGTCTCACAGCTAGGGAGTGTCTGAGGTGAGATTTAAGCCCAGGTCTTCCTCACCCCAACCCCGAACTGCTGAACTCCATTGTGATTGGACAGAGCAGCTACATCAGGGCCTAGAACCCGAGTCTTGGCTATCAAACCCTAAAGCTACGCAAACCTTGGCTTACTCCTGATAACATCAGAATGAGAATATGTTTGATACCTGCCCAACAGGGTTGGGGTGAAATGTCAGTGTCTGGGCGTCTGTGAAACCCTCTTGAAGCATCAATACTGTGGCATCGATGACTTGTGGGTGTGGGTGTAGGTCACCCTCTAGTGATACCAGTTGCTGCCCTTCTTCCCTTCCTCGCTCATTTGTGTCCTGCGCACCTTGTTGGAGGCTTCTGTCTAGGTCCTTACCGTTTTGAGGGCAGGTGTGTAGCAGCCAGCTGCCCAAGATGGCAGTGGAGTGGGAGGAAGGGAGGCAGATGGTAGGGCTACTACTCCCACTACCACCACCACCACTACCACTGTGACTACCACCACTACTACCACTACCACTACTACTACTATGACTACTATCACTACTCCTACCACCACCACCACCACCACCACCACTACTCCCAGAACCACTACTCCCACCACCACTACTACTACTATGACTACTACCACTACTACTACCACCACTACCTACTCCCACCACTACGACTACTACTATGACTACCACCACCACCACCACCATCACCTCTACTACCACCACCACCAACACCACTAGCCAACATTTATGGAGACTTTTAAGGCTTACAAAGAACTTCGCTTCATCGCCTCATTGGATCCTCCTAACGCCCTGTGCGGCAGGCACTGTTATGGCCCCTGTCTCGCAGATGAAGGCGTTGGAGGAGCTGCCAGCCTCTCAGCCTCACCTCCTGTAGGTGCAGCGTGTGGGGGCTGAGTGAGGAGACCTCCGTGGCCCTTCCGTCCCAGGTCTCTGGCTCTGGTGCCTTCGCCACCGTGGATGAGCCACCTCCTGGGGCTCTGTTTCCTCAGATGTAAAATGAGAGTGCTGACCTCGATTTCCTCCACAGATTCTTCACACTCCAGCTCGATGACCCTGACGTCCTTAGTGACCTTAGACAAGTCACTTGATGTTCCTGAGCCTCGGTGTCTTCATCTGTAAAATGAGAGCATTAGACTTGACCCCTGAGGGGCCTCCCAGCTTTAGGTCTCTATCCCTCTCCCATTTGGGGTCCCGTGCCATGACCTTCAAGTATCCAGGGATACCTTGATAACTATCACAGGGCATCCTGAGGGTCAGTTAATCTGTGGCATTTATAGAGCACCTATTCTTAGTGAACGAAAAAGCCTTTATTAAACCCCTACGGTGCACTAGGTCCTACATGATGGGCACATTGCTAGGTGCCATGGGCACAAAGGATGAAGGACTTGATGTTCTAACCGGGATGCTGGAGGGGCTCGCTTTGACAAAGACAGGAATGACGTCAGCAACCCTGCAACGTCTTGATGGGTGCTAAGCCTCCGCCTCCTCCCCTTGACTGTAGGAGATGGTGCCCCTCTTGAGAGCAGTGGCTGCTGGCTTGCTTGTTTGTTTTCCGCTTGGTCTCCAAATCAGCACAGCCTGGCACAACAGAAGCCCTCACATGGAATCTCTGTCCCCCAATGCGGCCTGCACCCCTAGTGCTCTGTCCACGGCGGGCAGCGAGTGTGTGTTAGGCTGGACTGGAGGCTGTGTGCTGAGAGAGGCCTGTGGGACCCCAGAAGACCCATGTAACATGTGTATCTTCTGAAGGCTGGGAGCTCTGGGATTGGGATCCCTCTTCACTGCCCTTCATTGGTGTGATCATCTGGAGAGGCCAAGGGCATTAAAGGCCATCCCTGTGGCACATTACTTTCTGTCTGCTCTGGCTTCCAGATACCTACAGTCAGCATCATTTTCTGGAACCTTGGTTGGGAAGATTGGGAGGCGGGGAGGAGATAAAGCAACAGATAAACTTTCTTATCTCTCTAGACTAGACTAGACTGCATGGGGTGCTTTATCTCCAGTCTAGTCTAGAGAGATAAAACAGTTCATCTGTTGCTTTGGGGACCCACTTTTTTTCTGTGTGATAACAGTAACTAGGGAGAGTTGACTCTAATCTCTCTTCTCTGGGGTACCTTGCTATTGTCAACTCTTGAGCTTAGTAAGACTTTTTTTTTTTTTTTTTTTTTTTTTGCTTTTTGAAGGGGGGAAGGCAGGGCAGTTGGGGTTAAGTGACTTGCCAAAGGTCACACAGCTAGTAAGTGTTAAAGTGGCTGAGGCTGGATTTGAACTCAGGTCCTCTTGACTTCAGGGCCAGTTCTCTATTCACTGCGCCACCTAGCTGCCCCTTAATGAGGCTTTTCAAAGCACAGCAGTCAACGCTCCCTTTATTTCATTTAAAGAAATGTAGCTTGTGGATTGGGAGCTGGCAAGGACCTCTGACACCATCCAAGCCCCTCATTTTACAGATGGGGAGCTTATCCAAGGTGACTGACTTGTGGCAGAGATGAGATTTGCACTCAAGTCTTCCGGTTCCAACATTAGCAGGACCTCAGCCACATCAGGTTGCCTTGTTTGCAAACATCAGCTCATCTGAGCTTGTCAGTATGCTCCAAGGAGGCAGTTTCTGCTTTGCAAATGAAGAAGCAGGGTCCCAGAGACCTTCACTGACTGCCACCTGACCCACAGCTGGATTTGAGAAGAGGCTTCCTGCCTCCAGGTCCAGCTGGCCACCCACTGAGTGGTTCTGCTCCATTTGAGCAGAGATGCCACATGATTCCAGCAAGCTCAGAAGGGATGCAAGGGCTCCAGGAGCAGGCTTGGTAGCCCAGGCTGAGAACCGCCCTGACTCCCATGAAAAAGTCCTGCTTTTCTCAACCATATCATTAGCCTCGGGCTTTCTCTTTGGCTTTCTGGGATGGGACTCATTTCTAGGGTGGAAGTTTGTGTCCTTTACTTTGTCCAAAGTCATGCATTTCCTGGGATCATGGAATCAGGGCTGGAAGAGACATCAGAGATCACCCAAGTCCAACGCCCTCATTTTCCAGATGAGGGAACTGGAGCCTGAGAGGGGAAGCCCGGAGTCATGGAGGTAATCTGGAAGAAGCCAAAGGCACAACCTGATTGCTTCCCCAATCACTAGGGCTCAGTGGGGGAGAATTGAAAGCTGCTTTCTCAAATTCCTTCTGTAAGGACCAGGTGCATCTTTCTTCTTGCAGACAGCACCCCCATATGGGTCTCTGCCCTCTGGTACATCAAAATGAAGGAAAGTTTAAAGAGATCAGAAGTCTGGGCAGAAACCATGTCAAAACTCAGAAGTTTGGGGGTCATTGTTATAAATGTCGGCGTTATCTTGGAAACAGTGTGTGAGTCAGAGCATTGGAGCACATCAGCTAGGAGAATCTTAGAATCGGGAAAAGGTGCCTTCAGAGTCCCAGCTCTGACACCCACTGACATGTGATCACGGGCAAGTCACAACCTCTCAGTGCTGCTGGCCTCTCTGTCAGACTTCAGGTCGCCAATCTGTATCTGTGAAGAGAGTCTTCATACAGGGAGTTCTCCAACTAATAAAATCGTAGGTCTATGACCAAAAAAAAGGTTTTGCATCACAACATGTGACTTTGACTTACATTTATTTTGTCATTTAAAGCAACTTTTTTTTCATTTCTCTTATCACACCGAGTGGGTATCATTACTGAATTGAGTCAGTCACGTCTGACTCTTTGTGACCCCATATGGGGTTTCCTTGGCAGATATATTGGACCGGTTGGTCGTTTCCTTCTCCAGCTCATTTTATTTATGAGGGACTGAGGCAAAGAGGGTGAAGTGACTTGTCCATGAACACATAGCTAGTGTCAGAGGCCAGATCTGAACTCACAAAGATGAGTCTTCCTGATTCCAAACCCAATGCTCTGTCCCAATGCAATTGATCAGTGAGGATTAGAACTCAGCAGCCAGCAGAGAAGTCAGAGGAGCATTCAGAAGTACCAGAATGAGAATAAGTAAGGAAAAGTTTAGGAAGGTTCATTTAAAAGACCCAAGCAGGAATTGTTTGCTGCATATAAATTTAAAAAATGAAAGATCTGGAGGTCACAGTGGTGGTATCTAGGTTACATGGTACTTGGAAGCTGCTCTAAAAGAAGGACTCCAAGGAGGAATGTACAGAAGAAGGCCCATGGGTGCTTCTGTGGCAGTAGTCAGAGAAGTCTACCTCACATCACTTAGAGGTGACAGAGACAGCTTGGGGAGGGTTCATAGACATAGCCACAAAGATAATTAAAGTTCTGGAGGGTAGGATCCATAAGGAGAGGTGAATGGACCTGGGATTGCTTGTTCCAAAAATAAAATAGCAGAGGCCGACCTAAAAATTGTCTTCCAGTATAATAGATGCTGTCATACAGGGAACAGTGACCAGATGCTCACGACAGACCTAGGTGCTCATGTTAAACATGACACCTTTGGTTTAATGCTTCAAATGTGAACAGTTGTGTCTGGCTTTCTTTTTTCCATTGGCCCGTTAAGAAAATTAAGGTTTGCTGAGAATATATCCAGGCCCATGGGTAGCATGTGTGGAATTGCAGGCATGGCTATTCCAAGAGACGATGTCTGCCTTACTTTGAGCCTCTCCCCACCCTCACCCGTGTTCCACTCAGCTGCCAAAGTGAACTTGCTCAAATGCAAATCTGACCCTTGGCATCCCCTCTGAACATCAGCAAATCCAGGTGCTCTGTCACCTCTGGGATCAAATATGACCAGCCTACACATTACTCCCCTTCCAATGTTCAACAGTCCATCTTATATTTGACCTTACAAAGCTTGGATGTAGGGAGGAAGCTGTACTAGGGGGGAGGATGACATCAAAAGAGCAGTCATTGACAAAGGGCTGTCCCTCCTTTGAGCTCCCAAAGCTTTTTGCTCTTTTCCACAATACAAACACAAGTAGTTTTGTCTTCATAAGTGCAACAAGGGCACCACATAGTCTATCCAGTCTCCATCTACCAATTCAGAATTTTCTTGGGGATCCTGATCCCTTCTTCCAGATAAGCAGCATGACCCCAGCATAGATTTAGGAGCTTCCTATTCTGGGAGCTAGAATGTGACTAGACACTACAGAATTCACTGGAGAATTGTCCATGGAAGGAAATGATCTGGGCAGCTCGACCTGTTCCTTACATAGCTGGATTTAAAGTGCCCTTGGAAAAGCCCAGTGGAGATAGCTAGCTTGAAGCAATTCTAGCCTCAATTCCAATTCATGGAGATTTTCAGAAGCACTATCTACCCTAGCATATGCCCAGTTCCAGTTGGCTAGGCTACCATCTTGCTCAGAGTCCTCAGTCAGCTGGCCAGGAATCTGCCAAGTCTCATTCTAATCTCCTCTGAACATATTTCCCCACATTTTTAATTTTCTAAAATGACTTAAATTGGGGAATGGGGTGACAGGAGGGTAAGAAATGAGATTTGACCAAATCTTTGAAACCAATCTAATAATAAATTGTCTTGGGCAACAGTGAGCCAGGGATTCTGGCATGATAGGGGTGTGTGTGTGTGTGTGTGTGTGTGTGTGTGTGTGTGTGTTGTATGTAGCTTTAGGAGCTTTAAAAGGAAGCAGGTCCTGAGCAAACACAATGGCAGATAAGTGATCAAGCATGGCAGAGGAGAGAATGAGAAAAGATGAGTGTGGCAGAACTTCTGAGCAGGGAAAATCCCTTGGATCCCTGCCAAGGGTCTCCTTTCCCCTTTGGTGAATTTTATGTGGAGTATGAAGGGCCAAGCTGACAGCTCTGGAGACAGAGGTCTTGTCTCTGTAAGAGCAAACCAAAACAATGCTTTCTATCCATATAATTCCCTGCGTAGCCCAGAGCATTTTAGCAGCTTTGCCTAAGGTCCAGGTGCCATTCAGCAGAGCATTCAGATATAGCCCTGATTTCTGTTTCCTGTGGGCTTCCTCAGGGAAATATGGTTTGAGCAATGATTTTTGTGGGCTAAAAGACAGGTTGTACTTGTGAGTATGAGCATAACATAGACATTAACTATGTTTTCCTGTATAACTGGTCTTTGGAGAAAAGGAGCAGATATTGTGAGTACAATAAGGTAAATGACAGTTTAACTTGGCCCATCCTTCGCACACACCAAATGGAGAGAGAAGTCAAGCTGAGCCCATGGAAAGTCAGCTCCGGAAGTTGGCCCCCATTGCTTAACTGGTTCCTGTGAGTGGCCATGGCGGGGCAGTCTTCCGTGAGCTCATGGTAGGGTTTCATCCACTTTCCAGTTCTGCTATTCAGATGCTGTTGTCTTCTGTAGGGGGTGGGGTTTTTCTCAGAAACGTTTGGAAATAAATGGAGTATGATTGTGTCAGGGCTTTGCATAGTTTTCCTTTTAAAGGATACCTAGCCCAGCACCAGCCTAATGACAGAGATTGGAGTCTGCCAAGGTCTGACAACTACAGGCAAGGCAAGTTAACATTTATGCAGAGCAAAGCGGCCTCCACTTCCACCACGGAACCTGAGCGGAGGGGACCCGAGCACCGACTTGAAAAGATAGCGTTGCCAACTATCGATCAGCCGACTTCCTGAGATTCTTACAGAGAAGGACCCATTTCTTTCCTAAAGCAAATAAAGCGGAGGTCCCTGAACAAACCCACCCCATGCTCTTGACAGCCTGAATGTCTGCAAAGAGCTTTTCCGGCCTTGTCATTCCCTTTCACACACACTGTGGTGCAGCCTCCCATACGACATTCCACACTTTTGTACTGACTGTCCTGCCAGCCCAGGCCATACTCCCTCCTGCCATCTACCTCCCAGAATCCTCAGTTTTCCTCAAGACTCAATTCAAGGGTCTCCTTCTATGGGAAGCCTGTGCTACTGCCTCCCCTGACCCTTTATTTCACATTTAACTTACTCCTATTTTGTCTCTACCTGTGTAAGTATCTCTTGTTTCCTCTCAAAGACTATAAGCTCCCTGGGGGCAGGACTATTTCATTTTGGCCTCTGTGTCCCTAGCACTTAGCACAGTGCTTGGCACAGAGGAGCAGGTTTTTAATAAAGTCTCGTTTATCAGTTTATTCATTGGATAATAAGAATGCTCACTGCTCTTGTTTCATCTAAGACTGAGGAAATTAAAAATCACTCCATGCACAAGCACCATTCCTCATAGGACTAGATTGTGCTCCCACCTCCCTTCTGGCTCTTAAAATGTCTGGCATATTTCAGGATTTAGCTCAAGGCCACATTCTAGAGAAGACTTTTCCTGGGTGGCTCAACTCCTAGAGCCTTCCCCAACTGAGGGGATGTGTTTACATATGTCTAGTTATGTATATTTCTCACCACCTAAAATAGAAATTCCTGGCTTTTGCTTTTTCATTGTTCCTTCACATTTCTGACACATAGTTATCTCTTAATCAATGTGTATTGATTGTTCAGTCAGCATGGCTAAAATGGAACCTACTGTGGAACTGCGGGTGGGTATCAATGTTTATTGAGACTGTTGCACAATTGGTCTTAATGTTGGATTTTGGGAACTTCATAGACGTCATGTGATAGGGTTGCTCCCCTCATTTGCTTATGATATCACCTTTTATGTCTAAATCATGTATCCATTTTGATCAGTGTGAGATGTTGGTCCCTACCTACTTTCTGCTAAACTGCTTTCTAGTTTTCCCAGCAATTTTTTGTCAAATAGGGAGTTCTTATCCCCAAATGATGGGTTTTCGGGTTTATCAAACACCAAATTGTTATGGTCATTTACTACTGTGTCTTGTGTACCTGATCCATCTCACTATACCACAATTTAGTGGCCAATATCAGATCATTTTGAATGATTTTCCCTTTGTAATATAGTTGGAGATCTGGTACCATGAGGCCGCCTTCCTTCATGTCTTTTTTTTAATTGAATCCCTTGGCATTCTTGACCTTTTGCTCTTCCAGATAAAATTTTGTTATTCTTTTTCCTAGTTCTGTAAAATAATTTTTGGTAATTTAATTGCCATGGCACTGAATAAGTAAATTAATTTAGGTAGAATCGTCATTTTATTATATTGGCTCTTCCTATCCATGAACAATTGATATTTCTCCAGTTGTTTAGTTCTGACTCTATGTGAAGAGTGTTTTTTAACTGTGTTCATATATTTCCTTAGTGAGTCTTGGCAGAGGGACTCCCAAGTATTTTGTACTGTCTGCATTTTATCTTTTTAAATTAAAAAAAAAAGTGTATGCTTCGGTCTGTATTCAGACACCATCAATTCTTTCTCTGAGGACGGAGAGCATTTTTATCATAAGTCCTTCAGAATTGTCTTGGGTGATTGTATTGTTGAGAATAACTATCATTCACAGCTGATCATCTTACAATATTGCTGAAACTTTGTAAACAGTACATTTCACTTTGCATCAGCCCATGCAGGTCTTTCCAGGTTGTTCTGAGAGCATCTTGCTCCTCATTTCTCATAGTACAATAGTATTCCATCATATCATATATGACAACTTGCTCAGCCATTCCCCAATTGATGGGCATCACCTTATTTTCTTTCTTTCTTTCTTTTTCTTTTTGGAGGGGGGAAGGCAGGGCAATTGGGGTTAAGTGACTTGCCCAAGTTCACACAGCTAGTAAGTGTTAAGTGTCTGAGGCTGGATTTGAACTCAGGTCCTCCTGACTGCAAGTCCTCCTGACTCCAAGGCCAGTGCTCTATTGACTGTTCCACCTAGCTGCCCCAAGCTTCTCATTTTCTAATTCTTTACCTCCAGGAATATAAATATTTTTGGACATATAGGTCCTTTTTCTTCTTGGGATACAGACCTAGTAGTGGTATCGCTAGGTCAAAGGGTATGCATGGTTTTTATAGCCCATTGGGCATAGTTACAAATTGCTCTATGGAATGGTTGAATCAGTTCACAACTCTACCAACAATGCATTAATGTCTCATTTTCCCCTCATCCCCTCCAACATTTGCCATTAACCTTTTCTATCCTATTAGCCAAGTTAATAGGCATGAGGCAGTAACTCAAAATTGTTTTAATTTGCATTTCTCCAATAGAATACTTTTTCATATGGTTATAGATAGCTTTAATTACTTCATCTGAAAACTGATCATATCTTGTGATCATTTATCAGTTGGGGAACGACTTATTTTTATAAATTTGACTGAGTTCTCTATATATTTGAAAAATGAGACCTTTGTCAGAGAAACTTGCTTTAAATTTTTTTTCAAGCTTGCTATTGGAAACTATAGTTCCCTCCATCCTATCCCCCCCTTTAATTCTATTCTCTCTCTCCTTTTACCCTGTCCCTCCTCAAAAGTGTTTTGCTTCTGACTACCCTCCCCCCCAATCTGCTCTCCCTTCTATCACTCCCTACTTCTCATATCCCCTTCCCTTCCTACTTTCCTGTAGGGTAAGATAGATCTCTATATCAAACTGCATATGTGTGTTATTCTCTCTTCAAGGTGATTCTGATGAGAATAAGTTTCAGTCACTCCTCACCTCTCCCCTCTTCCCCTCCATGGTTAAGGCTTTTTCTTGCCTCTTTTGTGTGAGATAATTTACACCATTCTACCTCTCCCTTTCTCCCAATACATTCTTCTTTCACCCCTTAATTTTATTTTTTAGATATCATCTTTTTCTATTCAAGTGACACCTCTGTCTGGTTTTTTTAAATGAAATTTTTCATTCCATCTCTTCCTGCTGGACCTTGTTCATAATATATAGAAATGTGGTGACTTGTGTGGGTTTATTTCATATCCTACAATTTTGCTGAAGCTCTTAATTATTTCAGTAATTTTCAGTTGATTCTCTAGGATTCTCTGAGTATCCCATTTTATCATCTGCAGAGGATGATAGTTCTGTTTCCTCACTGCCTGTTCTAATTCTTTCCATTTCTTTTTCTTCTCTTATTGCTATAGTTGGCATTTCTAGTATAATGTTGAATAATAGTGGTGATAATGGACATCTTTGCTTCATCCCTGATCTTATTGGGAAGGTTTCTAGATGGTCTTAATTACAGATAATGCTTGCTAAGGGTTTTAGATAGATGTTATTTATCATTTTAAGGAAAACTCATTTTATTTCTGCTTTCTAGTGTTTTAATAGGAATGAGTGTTGTATTCTCTCAGAAGCTTTTTCTGTGTATGTTGAGATAATCATATGATTTTTGTTGTTTTTGTTATAGATGTGGTCAATTATGCTGATAGTTTTCCTAATACTGAACCAGCCCTGCATTCCTGGTATAAATCCCACCTGGTAATAGTGTATATATAATCTTTGTGATATATTACTGTAGCAGCAAGCACCCCAGCATACCCAGGATGGCTGCTAGCACAGGTTCTTAGATCTGCATTTCTAAACTAAAGCAGCTCAAAATAGGTTAACAATCTTACTTTAATCAATCAAACAAATGTCATTTACCTAGTTCAGGGGAAAAAGTTAGCACCCTGAACTTCAGAGAATGCAAACACAAGTTACAAACACAAGTTACAAGCAGAAGTGACAAGCAGACAAAGAAACAGATCATCAGACGGGCTTCCAACCGTCTGACCATCACATCCATACCTAGCCAGTTACGAGAGAGGGAAGCACCAACATCTGGGTTTTCAAAGCCGGGGGGCTCAACGACTTCCCAGAGTCTCATCTGGCCAAATCACACAACTCTTCTCAAAGTGAGCCCCAAAGCAAAACCTCACATCAGGGTGTATATACAGCCTTCTCCTGGATCAGAGATCATCACAGCCCTCTTGACCCACTGCCCAATCACAAAGTAATAAGGTGTGGGCATTTCCAAAAAACAAGCCTCCCGCCACAGGCTCCATGTGACCACCTTCAGCCTATTAGGGGGCAGAGCAGACTTCTAAATCAGGGAAGGTTCTCAGAGCCACTCAAACCTATCAAAGGGCAGGGAAGATCTTCCGATTCCCATAACAATTACTTCAATCTCCTTGCTAGTATTTTACTTAAAAATTTTTCACATCAATATTCATTAGAGAAATGTGTATGTAGTTTTCTTTCTATTTTTGCTCTTCTTCGTTCAGATATTAGCACCATATGATTACTGTCTATTTCCCTCCATCCTATTTCCACCCCTAAATCCCTCCACAAAAGTCTTTCTGACCACTTCCTCTCTTATTCTGTCCTCCCTTCTATTAGTACCTCTCCACTCCTCCTTTCCTCTTCTATTAGTACCTCCCCACTCCTCTTTTCCCCTTCTATCCTCCTACTTTCCTATAGGGTAAAATGGATTTTTATAACTGAGTGTATGTTATTCCTTCTTTGAGCTAATTCAAATGAGAACAAGGTTCAAGCATTGCCCACCCTCCCCATTTTTCTCTCCACTGTATAAGCTCTCTCTTATATGCCTCTTTTTGATAAGATAAATTTCCCCATTTTACTTCCCCCTTCCTTCTCCCACAGCATCCCTTTTTTTAATCACACTTTAATTTTATTTTTTAAAAAATCATCTTATCACAGTCAACTCACAGCTGGGCCCTCTGTGTATGTATATTCCTTCAAATAGTCCTAATAATGATAAAGTTCTTAGGATATCATCTTCCCATATAAGAATGTAAACAATTTAGTCCTATTGAATCCCTTATGATTTCCCTTTCATGTTAACATTTTTAAGTTTCTCTTGAATCTTACATTTGAAAATCAAAATTTGTATGTAGTTCTAGTCAAACATCTGGAATGTTTGAAAGTCCTCCATTTCGTTAAATATCCATTTTCCCTGAAAAAATTATATTAAAAATTATATTCAGTTTTGCTGGATACGTTATTTTTGGTTGTAATCTTAGCATCTTTGCCTTCTGGTATATCGTATTCCAAACCCTCTGATCCATGAGAGCAGACGCATCTAAATCTTGTGTGATCCTGACTGTGGCTTCATAGATTTTCAAAGAATTGTTGATTCCTGTCTGCTTGTGATATTTTCTCTTTGACCTGAGAGTTCTGGCATTTGGCTGTGATGTTCCTGGGAGTTTCCCATTTGAGATCTCTTGCAGGAGCTGATCGGTGGATTCTTTTCTTTTCTATTTTACCCTCTTGTTCTAGGATAATCAGGGAAATTTTCCTTGATAATTTCACAAAACATGATGTCTAGGTCCTTTTTTGATTTTGGCTTTCAGGGAGTTCAATAATTCTTAAATCATCCCTCCTCAATCTCTTTTCCAGGTCAGTTGTCTTTCCAATGAGATATTTCACATTTTCTTAGGGTTTTCCCCCATTCTTTTAACTTTGTTTTATTGTTTGTTGATGTCTCCTGGGATCATTAGCTTCTGATTTTTTGCCCAATTTGATTTTTTTAAGGAGTTATTTTCTTCAGTGAGCTTTTGTATGTCTTTTTCTATTTGGCCAGCAGTTGTGTTTTATTTTAAGAAGTTCTCTTAAAAGTATTTTTGTGCCTTTTTTTTACCCTTTGGTCAATTCTGTTTTTTAAGGTGTTGTTTTCTTCAGTATTTTTTGCCTCCTTTACCAAGCTATTAGCTTCATTTTCATAATTTTCTTGCATCACTTTCATTTTTCCCCCAATTTTTCTTCTACCTCTCTGATTTTGAAAATCCTTTTTGAAGTCTACTAGAAATTCTTGTTGGTCTTGTGTTCAGTTCACATTTCTGTTTTCCCTTTGAGGCTTTGCTTGTACCTGTTTTCACATTGTTGTCTTATTCTGAATTTGTGATTGATCTTCCCTTGTCACCATAGTAACTTTTTATGGTTAGGGTTTTCCTTTTTGCTCATTTCTCAAGCTTATTTTTTGACTTTTAACTTTATGCTAAAGTTGGGCTCTGCTCTTGGGGTGGAGGGGGCACTCTCCCAAACTTTGGTTTTTTTGTGCTGTTGTTTTCAGAATCAGTTCTGGGGGTCTGTTTTTAGTTTTTCCAAGGTGATATTATGTAAGGAGAGGTGTGGTCACTACTTTCCTGGCCTAAGCTCTGGTCTTTACTCAGGAAGGGACCTTGTTCTTCTGTAGTCACAAATGCCAGTGCTCCTCTTGGTCCAGAAGTGTGACTTGGGCTCTTGCTCTCCTACAGCCTCAAGTAGTCGTGTTCCTTTCTGCCTTGGAACTGATACCTGGAGTCCTACTCCTTTACGAGTGACCACAAGAGTACTTCTTCCCTCTGGAACTGTGGCCAGTTCCCTCACACCCCTAGGGCTGCAAACACTAATATCTTAATGTTCTCTTCCACCCTCATACCACAACCCAGTACTGCATAGGGACAATGCAGCAGAGTTCTGATCCCAGTGCCATCAAAGGGTCCCCTGTAATCTCCTCTTGACACCCTTATTGTCCAGAGGCTGATAGCTCCTGAAGCTGATGCTGCCATTGATGCAGTCACCTCTAAGGCCTGCTGCTGACATTGCCCCTGTGTGGCCTGTGTTGTGCTTGGGGTCCCTCCACCACCCCTTTGAGACAGATTTTTCCTGATGACCTCTAAAGTAGTCTCGGGCCAGAAAAATGTTTAATCCTGAACCTTTGTTGGCTCTGCTGTTGCAGAATTCAGTCTGAGATGTCAGTTTAAAGCTGTTAGGAAGAGGATTCGGAAGAGCTTGGGTGAATTCCTGCCTCCACCATGTCGTTTTGGAAAAGTTGATGCTTATTATAATCTGAGAGAAACCCCTGGACATTGAGAATATAATTTAGTTTCAGTGCAATCAGAGGAAGAAAGGAAATAAGCATTTATTAGATGCCTACTGTGTACAGGGTATTGTGTTACTTACCACAGCCCTTGGGGGTAGGTGCTAGCATTATCTCATTTTATAATTGAGGATCATGAGGCCAACAGAGGTTGACTTGCGAGGGTCACCCAGCTAGTAAGTGTCTGAGGCTGGATGTGAACTCGAGTCTTTCTGATTCCAGACCCAAAACTCAGCACATTTTACCACCTAGCTGCCTTTAGCAGCAGTTTCTGTCATAGAATCTCCTGTGACATATAAACAGATGTCTTTCCAATTGAGCCATTAGACCATGGGGACTGTATTTCTGGAGTCCTAATGTCATAGCTCATTGATGAATAAAAGAATGTGTTTTAGAATTCCTTAAAGTTCATTTTCATTTGATAACTTCATGGTTATTTCAGTTTCGTCCTTAAATGTCTTTGCAATGATCTGCCTAATTTTGACGCTGCTATAACTTTCTGTCAACTCATCCTTTTTCCTTTACTTCTTGCTCTTTTGAATTTATGCTGCTCATAATGTTCCGTCATCCTCTGAGGTTTCGTAAACCAGTTTCTATTATAAAGAAGTGTTGCTGTGGACTGCTGTGTCTGTGTGTCTGGGAAGGAGATTCAGCATTGCTGGATGAGTTGGTTTCTAGACTTTTTGGTCTCTAACCCTAACCCTAACCCTAACCCTAACCCTAACCCTAACCCTAACCCTGTGACTGATTTACTTGTGTTAAACTTTCTTAGGGAATGGCGATAGTTTGTGTCAATATGTGTTCTTTTATCCATTTCTCAGTTTTAATGTAAATAGTTATCTTAAATAAGTCATATCGGACTTGCTCCATTTACATACCCTACTGCCTCATTTTTACTCATTAATCTGAGATTGACTTTTTTCCTTATGCTAAAAACACTAATATGACTGTATACAGAGAACTGATTTATAAATGACAACCGCAGTAGTAATCAATTGTTCACCACCTTCAAGGAACTCATGGAGTATTCATTTAGTTTGCAGATAACCAGGTTAAAGATTAAAACTGGTTGGTTGTTTGGTGTTTTGGTTGGTTGGTTTTTCATTCTTAAAGAGGACCAAAATGACATCACTATGCTAGAGTCAAGTTTCAATGTGTCCGATTGTGGCTGATCAGACTATGAGCTCAGAATGCTCTACCACAAGTCGGGCACAAATAGTCTGTGTGAACATTTGGCGTGGATTCTCTAAATCTGCCCATTCTACATTTCCTTTGAGCTGCCTCAATTCTGCTTTGCTCACAGAGCACCTTCTCTGATGTGGGCACGCCATGCTGAACAGTCCTGTACCACTGTCTGCCATGTCACACAATCAATTCCAAAGTTCTTAAGAGAGACCTTGAGAGTGTCCTTGTATCTCTTCTTCTGACCACCATGTGAACACTTTCCCTGTGTGAGTTCTCCATAAAATAGTATTTTGGGCAAGCCTGCATTTTCCATTAGAACAAGGTGACAAGCCCAATGGAATTGCGCTCTCTGAAGCAGAGTTGGAATGCTTGGTAGTTTAGTTCGAGTAAGGACCTCAGTGTCTGGTACCTTATCCTGCCAGTTGATCTTCAGAATCTTCCTAAGACAATTCAAATGCAAGCGATTCAGTTTCCTGGCACAGTGCTGGTAGAGTGTCCAGGTTTCACAGATACACAGCAAGGTCAGTACAATGGCTTTGTATGCTATGGATTCAAATGAGTAGTTAGTAATAAGAAGGAGGGGGTTCTCCAGAAGGTCAGTTGTAGCCTGACAGGTGAAGGGGGGTGTGAAGACTTGAAGTTAATGTATTTGGTGGAAATTATGCTTGGGTGACCTAAGGTGCAGGAGTATTTAGTGACACTTTAGAAAGATATTTTTAGAGAAGTCTTTATAGAGAAGGCTTTCCATAGAGTAGTAGGAGAGAGAACCAGATTGAAAGGAGCTAACAAATGTATGTGTGGAGAAGGTGGTGTGTCTATTGTAGGCATTTTCTGGAAGGCTGGCAGAGAGAGATATGGAAGGATCGATATGGAATGATCCAACCACCTACTTCCCTGGATTTCAGTTTTCTCATCATTAAAAAGAGGGTTTAGGTTGGGGGGCTTCTGTGTTCAGCTCCTGCTCTAATTGCATACTCCCATGAGCCTTAGCTCTGATGGATTCTGTTGGCCCTGAAGAGCAGAGGGCATTTCTGGGAAAGGGTTGGCCGCTCCCATGACCAGCCAAGCTCCTTCCATTTACTCATGCTAACATTCATGTTATTGCTTTGAGAAGTGCACTGGGTAACCAACAGATGGCAGAAATATGTGACCTGTAACCTGATTCAAGGAAAACTGCATGCCAAACTCCATTTCTTCCCCCAATGCTGGTGAATCTAGAGTGCTGTAACTAGCAAAAAAAAGGCTTGGTTTCCCTGATGATGCCCAAGGCTACTTGGATAATGAATTAATTTCCTAGGGTTTGTCATTAACAAGCTTCCTGTTCTCTTTCTCTTTTGACAGGACCAGCTGTGAGATACAGCGGGTTCACCATGGCTGAACCAAAGCCCCCTCCTTTGCTTGGGCAGCATACAGTAGAAGTACTGACGACATCGCTGGGCTATGATGACAGCACCATCAGGGACCTGCTCCGTGCTGGAGTGGTGGCCCAAGCCGAAGTCCAATGAGAAGGGCTGCTCCCATTCCTGAAGAACCCATGCTAAGCACCCCTGCTGAGGGCATGGCTATTCCCTCTAGACCCTTCTTCTGGTACTACAGAAAAGAAAAAAAAAATGAAAATATAATCAATTCCCCAAGAATGAGCCTGGGGCTGAAAAATTGCTTGTCACTTCTCCAATCTCCCCACACTCTGAAATCCCATAGCCTTTTTGAATCAATGCTCCAGTTGCAGGGTCATCTTTAGGCAATGATTTCATTCCTGGATCCCCCAACCCTGAAAAATGTTCTTCTCATTCAGATCCTGCTAATTGCCCCAGTGTTTGCTCCAGGAACAAGCATGAGGGTGAGGAAGAGCAGGGCCTGGGCAGAGCCTGGCGGCCGCTGAGTTTTCCCAGCTCTCCACTCACACATAAAGCCCGCATTTAAACCGTTGTTATGAAGTCAAGGCAATAAGCAAAATGACAGGCTCTGTGATTGATTTTAAACAGAATAACCTAATTTTGTGCTCATGAAGCCTTTGTAAATCTGTAATTTAAACCATGGCCTTTACCCATGTCCATTGTAAAACCGAGACCCACTCTCCGGCTAGGCTGTGTAAATATTTGCTTTAGGGTGCATCTCTCTGATGGTTCCATGATGGGTTGCAGACCATTAATCTCTGCTCCTTCCCGGTGGCATGGTTTCTGAGGGGAGAGTTTTGAGGGGCAGGGTAGCTTGAGTCAAGTGTGGATAGAAATGGCTCCTCCACAGTGCCCAGCCCCCAGAGTGGAAGGAATGGAGAAGGAGCGGCCCTTGTGAGATTGGGAGCAAGGCACCTCCCCGCTGCTAACAAGTTTGGCAGCTCTTTGGCCCTTGAAACCTGAGTGTTCAAGGGTATAATTTACAAGTAAAGTAAACAGGGTCCTGGAAGGCTTGAACCGTTGAAACATCGGCCCTGGAGTGGGCCTGAACATTAATTCAGACTGACACCCAACCAAGCTAGGCTCTAGCCATGTAAGGAAGGGCGACTTGGGCCAACGGCTGACCCTGTCCCGAGGGTTGCCCTTTAGCCAATATTTTCCATAGAGTGCAAAGTCCTTCCTTCATGCTTGTTATGTACTCCTTATTAAAAAAAATAAAGTTATTGCATACTCAAGTTGCAACTGAGGCTTTCATTACTGTTCATGCTCCTGACTGTGGTTTGGCATTCCATTCACTTTCTTTTGCTCCTTGTGCACTCTCTTTTCTTTCTCTCGATCACATAACTCCCGTCTTTAGTCCCTGTAATTAGCTAGAATCAGGAACACCAAATAAGTAGGGCGTTCATCTTCTCATTGCATTAATGACCAAGAGTCTAGCCTGCGTGCCATCTCCCTTATCGATCAGAAGCTTGTCCCCAGGGAATTCCCTCTTTCAGCTGTAGCCACCCATATAGATTATCTCTTAAGGGGCAGAGAGGCTGCCGTCTATCCAGGTAAAGGGAATACACAACAGACTGTTACTCTCACCTTGAAGTTTCTGCCATCACTGGATGGCTAGAGACTCTTCCTGGAAAAGCCCTTGAATCTTCTACCATGCCTAGAAACAAAAACTTTATTTTTTTCTTCTATAAAATGGAATTGGCAAATAATTGGTCTACCTGTCTCACAAGTTGTTGTAAAGAGGCAAAGAGGTCAAGTCTCTGAATTGCTTCATAACCAGATTCCATTTTTCAAATTCCAGTTACTTGGATGGTTCTGTGACTTCATCAATAGGACTGTCTCTCCAGTGATGCACACTGCAGCTTGTCCCCACCTACCTATGACATGTCTCTTAGTCACTCCCTCCCGTGATTTTGCCATGGGGGCCTGCCCAGTGTGTTTCAGGCCCTCCCCATTTCCTTTTGACATCTCAAACATCACTGGGACCCCCAAGCTGTCCCTACTCATTGTCCTTGAGTCTCACCACATGATCAGCACATCTCCCTTTTAGCTCAGACATTTCTTGCATTGCTAAACCATATAGACAGGTTTGCCATCGCTGCTGCTGCTGTTGCTGCTCTATAGAGGTCAAAGAGGTAGAAACCCAGTCATCCCGTATGATGGGGCAATAGAGCATCCCTGTGGGGCCATGTGCCTCAGCCACTGCAAAAAGTCAGCTCCTCCTTTACGGGTACCTCAGGATATCTTGTTTCATTCACAGTCATCATTAAAAGTGTGAGCTCCTTGAGGGAAAAGACAATTTTTTCCTTTTCTTCATATCCCGGGTGCTTAGAACAATGCCTGGCACAGAGTAAGCCCTTACTAAAAGCTTGTTGACTAATTGGTTGCCAGATTTTACATTGTAAGTGCTCTATGCCCTCATCTGGCACAGGTGAGTGTCTGTGGACCTTTCACACTTTGGGTAAAGGACTCCATCAGGGCTCCTCCCTGCACACACATCTTGAGTTGAAGAATTCCTCCTTGGCCCATTTTGGGCAGGCCTCAATGTCATTGCAGGGCAGGTCTCAAAAGACATTTTGCTGATGGACAGCCAGCCAGATGGGGGTTGGAAGACAGGGTCTTAGGAGCAGCCCATTTAGGTGACATCTCCATGTCTATGCATATGAGCATCTTGTCTATGTTGGGGGATCATGTAAGAAATTGTCAGCTCATCATGAAAATCAAGGCAACCATGTGCCATCCTGATGATGAAACCCCTTCCAGAGGGTGGCCCCGGACATTGATTCATTGATCAGTCTCTTTGCTTTGGAGAAACAGCTCCAAAGGGGTCATAGGATAATAGCTCTAGAGTGGGAAGAGGCTTAGAGGCCATCCAGGCTAACACCCTCATGCCCTAAGGTCACTCAAATGACCTTGAGTAGTTCAGCTCAAGACCTCACTTTTCATTCCAAATGGAGAAGGGGCTTGCAAAGGCCACCTGAAGACTGCCTTCCTCTAGCAAAGCCAATGCTGCAATCCCCAGATGCTGTCATTGGAGTCATCTTCCTGAGGGAAGGGGCATGCAACACGCCTCCAGTTCTCTGAGAGATCTGTGACAAACATCTGATCCAGTCACACACAAGGGAACCATGGGTGCCAGTGGAGAATATACTTGGGAAGAGAACAAGATGAGGCCAAGTTTCTAGATACACGCTGTTCAGTGACATATATGCAGCCTTGCCCCTTATCAAGTGGCCTTTACAAGCTCCTGGGTTGTTTGGATTAACGAGGAGTCATTTTCTCCACATCTCCAAATATTGAATCCACAGATAAGACATTCTGTGCCCAAACTCTGCTCTCTCCAAGGCCTTCCCTCAGATAGATTTGTTCTGGCTTTTGCCAAGGCTGACTGAGACAGTGGGGTGAGAAATGGCTATGGAGGAGGGAGACCTGGGTCCTAGGCTGGCCAGATGACCTTCATCTTGACCTTTCCAGGACTCATTTCCTTGATCTGCAAAATAACTGCGTTAAATGATCCTCCAGGTTCTTTCCCACTGGCAGTTTATGACTCAAATAGTCAATTCCCCTCTCCACCCTTCAAAAAAAAAGTTAAGACTATTCAGGGTGCGTATGAGGAGAGCTGGGCGTTCTTTGATTTTCCCAAGATTCTGCTCCTAGAGTTTTCCTGTTAAGCAGATGGTGCCTGCTTTTTTCCTAGTAAAGAGCAAGCTTACAGGACAAGACGGGGGGGGCAGTTGTCCCTTGAAAGAGAAGTGGAGGTGGGTCCTTTTCACCATGTCACCATTAGGGTTTTAAAGTCTCTTCTATCTTCAAAGCCCAGGCACTGAAGTCCTAAACCATTGCAAGGTTGGGTGGCCTTAGGAACAGAAAACTGTGACTGTAGAACTCTGACTCTGCAGGTTCTACCAAGATGACCTAGGACAGTCCCATTGCACTCTGCCCTGGTCGGTCCCCAGCTGTAGGGTTATGTTCCATCCTGGGCACCATGTTTTAGCAAAGACATTGATAGGCTGGTGCCCATCTAAGGTAGGCACATGAGGATCAGCTGGTGGGCCTAGGGCTCTGTATCCTGGAGAAGAGAAGACTTGCTGGGGAGGGTTTGAGGGTAATCTGAAGTATCTGAAAGTCTGTCCTACGGAAGAGAGACTAGCCTTGTTCTACTTGGCTCCCTGGGGAAGAACCAGGAGCAATAGTGGAAGCTGCAAAGACTAAAATAGACTTCATGTAAGGGGAAAACTTCGTAGCAATCAGAGAAAGCTAGATGGCAGAGTAGATGGAGGGCTTGGCTTCAAAGCAGGAAAATACACATTTACATTTATAAAAAGCGTCTCATGTGAGACACTCCCTAGATGTGTGACCCTGGGCAAGTCACTCAACCTCAGTTTCCTCATCTGTAAAATGAAAATAATGATGATAATAATAATACCACCAAATTCCTAGCATTGTTGTGGGGATCAAATGAGGTGATATTTGTGAAGTACTTGATCAGTCTGAAAGTGCTCTAAAATGTTAAGTAGTAGTAGTGGTGGTAGTAGTAGTAGTAGTGGTGGTGGTGGTAGTAGTAGTAGTAGTAGTGGTAGTAGTGGTGGTGGTGGTAGTAGTAGTGGTGGTGGTGGTGGTAGTAGTAGTGGTGGTGGTGGTGGTGGTAGTAGTAGTGGTGGTGGTGGTAGTAGTAGTGGTGGTAGTAGTGGTGGTGGTGGTGGTGGTGGTGGTAGTAGTGGTGATAGTAGTAGTAGTAGTAGTAGTGGTGGTAGTAGTAGTAGTAGTAGTAGTAGTAGTAGTAGTAGTAGTAGTAGTAAGCATCATAGTAGTAATGTTGTTATAGCTGCACAAAGGTTGAATGACTTATGTCAGAGGCATTCAGAGAGAAAAGAGATGCCCTGGGGTGGCCTGGACCTTGAAAGGAGGGCTCTCAGCAGCCTCTTTCTGCACTGTCTTCTTTTGCTGGATTGTTTCGTTTCGTGTGTGTGTGTGTGTGTGTGTGTGTGTGTGTGTGTGTGTGTGCACAGACCATATCCATGAGCACAGGAGAGGAACTCTCACCCTGACACCTACCACCTGAGTGACCTTAAGAAAGTCACTTAACATTCTGGGCCTGAGTTTCCTCATTTACAAAATAAGAAAGTTGGCCCAGGTGGCCCCTGAAGTTCCTTCTAGCCCTCCACCTGTGATGCCGGCCGTGTCTGACTCAGGCACAGGGAACAGGCTAGCCAAGGACAAGGAGGTGGGAAAGTGTAGGGCCTGTTCGGGAAGGGAAGTTACCGTAGTCGAGGGGATTTGTTCTGAGAAGTTTGGATGCAGTCAGAGGGCTGCACTTGAGTACCTAGAGGGCCACATGTGGCCTCAAGGCTGCAGGTTCCCCACCCCTGTAGGAGAATGTAAGCTCCTTGAGGGTAGAGACTGTTTGCCTCATGTCTTAAATCTCTAGGCTCTGTCACAGCCCTGAAAAGATGGTGGAGTTAGTTGATCTTTGTTGAAATGAATTCAACCAACCCATAAGCATTTATGAAACACCTGCTGTATACGAGGCACAGTGCTCAGTGCTGGGCATGCAGAGATAGCAGCGAGCCAGCCTCTGCCCCAAGTAGCTCACATTCTAACAAGGGTATGCATGGCACAGTGTGTCCCAAATAGATAGGAGGCAGTATGGGGGGGGGGCATCAGATGCTGAGGAGAACAGGAAAGGAACTGAACTGAGGAGCAGAGAGCAGTGGACAGATACTGGTGACATTGCAGAAGCTGGGTCTGTGGGGCTCAGGGACAGATTGGGTGGGGTATTATGACCGTGAAAGCTAACATTCATCAACTACTTTAGATGGATCATCTCATTCCATCCCCACCTCAGTTCTTAAGAGGCCAGAACAACCCACCTTTTTATGTTTGGTCCTCATGGGGAATTCCATTGGTGCAAAGAACTCCCAGGAAGGAAAGGCCCTCTCCCAACGCAGGCTGCCACCCATTCTGCTAACTTTGATCAGTAGAGATGCTGAGAGGAGAAGGAACCTGACCAGGGTCCCACCGTCACTATGAGAGGCAAAGTTGCTTGCCCCCTACTCAGTGTCAGAGGTCAGAGGTGTCATTTGAATGGTTTCCCTGCTAATTCCAGGTTTGGTGCCTTTCCCACTGTCTCATACTGCCGCTCACCAAGGGGATTTTTAGGAAGTATTAAAGAACATAGGAGCCCTACCTTCAGTGACTTTCAGAGGACATCTCAGTGCTGACTCCCAGAAGGGCTCTCTCAGCCTCTGGAGGAGATACCCAAGGCCTTGCTTTCCCCTGGTGCCTTATTTGTGTCCTTTTGCCCTCTCCAGCCTCCAACAGGAAGGCAAAGTTAGGAGAGTCTGAGGATCTCACCAAGGTTAGAAGCCATGACTGATGCTGGTTGATCCAACCTCAGGATATCTAATACTTGTAGCTGATCTGGCCAGATTCTCTCTGGCCTGCTTCTTGGCCTTCTGTTGACAAAACCCTAGACAGGGACAAAATCTCAAACCTGCCCATCTTCTGCCTTATTCTCCACCTGGAAAACAACTGTGAAGCAAGGCCTGCTGTTGGATACAGGGAGAAAGGCTCTGGATAGAGGAGGGAGCATCTGTGGAGGCTGCAAGAGACAGACTAACCCTTACATGGCACTTACTAGATTGAGAGGAACCTTGAACTGGAGGGATGCTCTCAGCCCAAGTCATGTGGCAGAGTGACTGGCTCTGGGACGGTAGGTAAGGCCCCAGGTACCAGACTCCTCCCATCTCCCCCAGTAGATTGAGCTCCTTGAGGAGAGGAACTGCTATGCCTTTGTGTCCCCAGCTATATGCCCAGCACAGTGTATGAAGTTAATAAATGCCTCTTAACGACATCCTCCTGCCTCCCTGCCTGCCCCCTTTCTTCCTTCTTCTTCCCACATAGATATATGTCATGAATAACTGAAACTCATCAACCGATGCATACATACTGCATGCAAATTCAATGTGCCTCACCCTTTGGAAGAGAACTTGAGAGTCAGGGGTCTCCAAGCTCCTTTCTGGCTCTGAATCCTGGGATTCTCCTTCTCCCATAACTTCCCCTCCACAGGCCATAAGCACTGGGTATGGTGCTTTGATGATGCCTGCTAAGGCTTCAGCCCCTTGACACCCAAAGGAACAAGAAGAAATAAAGAAAGAAAAAGGGAGCTACTAGAGCAGATGCCCTTCTGTGTGTGTGTGTGTGTGTGTGTGTGTGTGATCTCATTACCTTCTAATAGGGAGAGCCATTGGAGCAGTGAGGAGGCAAGGGTCCCCATTGTAAGCTCAAGGTCTCCAGTGGGAAGGTGGGTCAATCCCTGCTCTCCCCTTGACCAGACTTCATCTGGGGCTGGTGACTTGTGGGTACATGGGCCCCCCACAAAGCCTGGTGAGAAGTGTCTAGAACCCAGAAATACAACTGGGAAGATGAATTGAGAGAATTCACTCATCTCCCCCATGGCCTTGCTGTGCTTGGAGGAAAAGAAAGGAGCCAAGGGGAGATATGGCTCTTCTTCCCCCAACCCCATTTCTGCTTGGTTGAAGCCTCAGTAAAGCCAACTTCCCACTAGCAGAGCTGGGGCTGCTCTGGTGACTATTTAACAACTAGCTCTCCAGAAAGTAAACAAACAAACGAACAAACCCTCCCCCCCAAGAAAAAACCCAACACACGTCTGTATGCAGGACACACAACCCAACACAACACACATCTGTATGCAGGACACACAACCCAACCCAACACAGTCTGTGTGCAAGACACACAACACAACACACATCTGTATGCAGGACACACAATACAACACACATCTGTGTGCAGGACACACAACACACATCTGTATGCAGGACACACAACCCAACACAACACATGTCTGTATGCAGGACACACAACACAACACATGTCTGTATGCAGGACACACAACACAACACATGTTTGTATGCAGGACATACAACACAACACACGTTTGTATGCAGGACACACTTTTTGAGTTTAACTTGCTCCATTTACACTTTCTCTTTCACTTTCTAAAGTTTAGACAATCAACAAAATAACCCATTTGTGTAATCTGCTAATTTCCCAGGTGTCACAGCTGAGACTAGAACTCTAGCCTTTATCTCCACCGTCAGCCAGTCAAAGTCAGCTCCAGCACAGCAGCACCCGGGAGCTGTCCAGCACCACTGCATGGGACTGAGCAACTGTCTCATCTTTCCAAGAAGGCCCTGAAGGGCGAAGCCATAAAGCTTTGGGACAAGTTCCGGTAGAGACTGAAGACTCGTTTGACTGAAGCACCTTCTGCAATGTTGGGCACTGAGGAGGCAAGGCATGAATGAAATATCCCCTGCCTGCCCTCAAGGAGCTTTGATGTTCATTCCTCTGATAAATATGTAGGCAGGAGGCAATGTGAGGGAAGAGGACGTTAACAACCAGGGAGATTAGAGAAGGCTTCTCATAACAGGTCAGTCTATCGCCTAGCGTTTAATAAGTGCTTACTGTAGGCTGAGCCCTGGGCTAAACCTGGAAATACAAATAAATACTAAGTATTCACAAAGTATTTTACAAATACAAGTAAAAAGGACAATCTTTGACCTCAAGAAGCTTACATTCTAAGAGTCAAGACAAATAAAAAGTATCTAAAAAGAGGGTGGGGAGGTTACCAGCTACCTGGGCGTGATACGGAAACCCAGAGACATGGAGGCCATGAACTTGGCCATGAACCAGAAGGATGCTGGTACCTTGGACAGATACAGAGACATTTGTTTGGGAAGAATCTTAGGAAAATGGCTGTTGGGCATAGCTCAGTAGTGTGAGAGGTTGCTAGCCTTTCCCTAGGCAGCGGCCCCCTCTAGCCAGAAGGATACAGGCCTCGATGATGTCTGTGGTGTCTTCCAGCACTGACATTCTCTTACATGAGGACTCAAGGATTGGCCTTCCCCATAGGGTTAACCAGAAATCCTCAGGCAAGATGGTATCTGGATAGGAAAGAACAGAGGCAACAATGGTGGCTCTGATGTCCCATGGCTTGGTATCATGGGGGTTTGCTTTGGGGATGTTTGACCCCCAGGGTCAAGTCCAGCCCAGGGACTATCTGATCCTTGTGCCCACCCCAGGGGGAGGATGAAGCTGGGGTGTGGAAGGAAGTGCCACATGACTGAGCCATGCTAGCCTGGGGAGTGATTGGCACAACTCAGTGGGCTCCATTTTGTCCATACCTGTCAGCGTGTATGGCACTGAGATCAGAGGCCCTGGCCTCAGATCCTACCTCTGTGTGGCCTTGGGAGATCACTTAGCTTGCCCGGCTTTCCTTAGTCGCCTCATCTGTAAAAGGGCAGATTAAAGAGCCTTGGAGCTTGAGAGCTCTCTATGGCCCTAGGAGTCTCTGATGTGCTTCTTCCCTCTTCTGCAGCAGGTCAGTGCTTAGGCGGGGGGAGCTCTTTCATTTCCCCCCTCTGGAGTTGGAGTGACTTGCACAGTACCCTGCATCTAGTTGGTGCTTAATAAATGTTTGTAGATTGCCTGGAAGCAATGATTTGGGCTCAGTCTCCATGTCCTTGGTCTCATGGATATTGAGTACTCTGTGTCATTTTCTGGCTTCATTTGCTGATGGAAATACTCAGAGAGGAAAGTTAGGAGAGCATCCACACACAGGAGCACACACACTTCCATACACACATATCCACCCCCCTGCTTCTGCTCTCAGGTGACGGGAGCTGAAGTGAGTAGTGTGGGGGCTGGTGTGGGCGTGCTTCTCGGGGAGGGCTTCTTACCTCAGCAGAGTCAGCTCCCAGTGCTCTGATTTAAAAGGAGGAAAACCCACCCAGGCCTCAATGAGGGCCAAGGAGGGGGAGGAGGAGGAAGAGGAATCTGTCAGCTGCATCCCACAGCAGCAGAGGCAATGGACTGACCTCTGTGACATCAGAGCCTCCTACCCAGATAGGGTTATTTTAATTCTTTTGTTTTCATTATTTTTAAAATGCCCTCATGGGGGAGGGAAAGGACCTCCACAAAGTGCAGTAATGCCAGCCTATCCCCTCCTAAGACACGCGGCTATTCTATAATGGGGTCATAGATAAGTCTGCCCAGGCTGGCGTCAGTGAGGTCCTTGAAGGCCAGTGGAGTCAGCCAATGGCATCATAGCCATGGAGTTGCCTGCCAACATAGCCAAGGACTGAGTCACAGAATCCCAGAATCTCAGGGCTGGAAACCCTTGGACACCACTGACTCCTCCTCATTTGTATGTGACCAGTATCCCTGACGGGTGGCTGGCCAGCCCTCCTTGAAGGCCTCCTGACCCATCCTCCTTCGGACAGCCTCTGAGCCTTAGCAAGCTCTCCCTCACATCCAACTTCATTGGCCTCTTTAGGGGTCACCCTTCCTGCTCCTCGTTCAGTCTTTTGGAGACAAGATCCATCTCTCCTTGTGTGAGCCTTCCTCATACTTAAAGGTGGCTATCACAGCCTCCATCCTCCAGTCTTCTTTTCCAGGATAAATGTTCCCAGCTCCTGTAATCCTCACAGAGCGGGACTGATGGTTCTTCACTATCTGGGACACCCTCAATTCTCGTCTGCCAAGGATCAGTTTCCTCATCTGTAAAAGGCAGTAATAACACCCATTCACAGGGATATTGCAAAGTTCACATGAGATTGAGTACGCAAAGAACTGCAGGCAAGAACCTTCCATAGCCATGTGAGGGTGAGTTATTATCTATCGTCAGGCCTGGCAGACTGGAGAGGAGCAGGTCCGGCAGGGAGAGTCCCGGAATACAAGAGGGGTGTTCTCCTGTAAGTGTGGGCCCTGGCCACACCTGATCTCAACACGTCGGGAGCACCAGGCACACTCACTTGGCATGTCCGCTGTGCTCACTGCTAGTGTGAGAGCTATTGGAAAACCCCAGACCTAGGGGGGAGATGTTTTATTTTTCATCTTTTTACTTTGCTGTCATGAATGCCTTTACTTGAAATTAACTGTACCTTCTGATTGACTAGTGTAAGTAAACACATCAGTGGGAGTTCATGAGTTATGTATTTTTTCTAAGTGGATGGGGAGGCACAGTACTGTGAACTGGGCTCACCTTCTTGGGGCCTCAAGTACAAAAGGAGGTTCCCCGGGTGCTGAATTAGCAATTGTTCAGACCAAGACAGTAATCTTCGATCTAGGTAGGATAGAACAAAAGTGGGCAGCAGGGAATAAAAACAGAGGAAGGCCTCCCACTGCCCCCCACCACTGTGGCCGCCCCTCCCATCTCCCTTGGGCTCTAATGGTGGGCCCCAATTGGTTTCCTTGTCTTGTTTGTCCATCCTCAGTGCAGCATCTTCACTGCTGCCAAGAGTAACCCATCCTAAATCAATCTGCCAGACCTTGCCACCCTGATGCTTGCAGACCCTGTGGGACTGCCTGTTGGAAAGTCAGAAGTTCTGTCCTGATGCTGCCTGCCTATGTGACCTTAGACAAGTCATTTGACCTTTCCAGAGCCTCTGCTCCACACCTGTAAATCACCCTGTGCTCCTGTGCACACAGGATACAACCCAAGCTCTTAGAAGCCTTCCTCCATACTTGCTCCTATGTATGCAGGATAGAACCCAAGCTCTTAGGAGCCTTACCTCCATACCTGTAAATCACCCTGTGCTTATGAGCTTTGGCTATAGGACATTTTTGCTTCATATTTGCTTGTTGAATTCTCCAAAATAAGATAATTTGAGAATACCTTGCTGGCTTCCACAAGTTTAAGTGCGGTTCTAGTTAATTACATTGTAGGGCATTAAAAGAACTTGAGTTAGGTGATCGCATCTCTCCTTGAGAAGTCATGAAACATGGAGAAAGCCACCCTGGAAATGAAGATGGACAGATACGGTATACGCCAATTCCATCTCCTGTCTCCATGACTTTGCACAGTCTGTGCCCTGTGCCAATTATGACTGAGCAAATAGTAATAATTGCTGTTATTTGGTCTCTGATAGAAACTTGTTTTTGATTCCCACTGAAGTTGGGTTTTCTGATAAAAGGTTTTAGAAGTGGAAGAACACTGTCATTAAATGAGGATGCTTATGGGTCTTAGCATCTACCCAGGACTTCTCTTAGAAGCTGTAGATGACTTGGCAGCCCTGTCAGCTGAGGGAGTACTGTGGAAACTATAGATCCTTTAGAGTTGGAATTAGGAAGACCTGCATTCAAATTCTGCCTCCCAAAACTGCCGGCTGTGGAACCCTGGGCAAGTGAATTAAATTCCTTGGACTTCAATTCACTCCACTACAAAATGAGGAAGTTGGATTCAATGACCCCTCTGAGGCTTTTCAGGTCTAATCTATGAGTTTGTACTTGTCAGAAGATCCATTATGGTTCTGAGTGTGGGCTTTGGGGTTGTTGACAAAAATAGAGCATGTTATTCATGAGGTAATTTGATTGCAAAATTTCCCAACTTTAAAAAGAAATAGAGAATCTTAAATCTGCAAGGATGAGCAGGGCTGACTAGCAAGTCAGGTTAAGTCAAGTCAGGCAGCATTTATTAAGCACCTGTTGTATGTCAGACACTGCATTAAGTGTTGGAAATATGAAGAAAGGCAAAAGACAAAAATCAATCTGATGGCAGAGAAAACATGCGACCAACACTGTCAAACTAAGACATAGATACAGGTTGGCATTATATCTGTGGGCTGGTTGTCTGATGGACCTGCTCCATTCACTGTGGGCTTCTGGCTAGGTTACTTAATAACTCTTTTGGTCTTTGGATCCATCATTTGGAAACAAAAGGTTGGGTCTAGCTGGGCTCTAAAGGCCCTTCCTGTTACCCATTAATGATGCCATGATCCTTTCCCTTTCTTTCCCAAGGCTCTGGTTCACACTTCTCTTCTCTTCCCTATCATTCTGGGTGAATGCATGGATTTTGGTGCCTGACCATGATTGTATCCAACTGCTCCTCCCAGACCCGGGCTAATGTAGCCTCACTTACAGAGCCTGTGGCAACATACCTTTTGGGTTAGTCTGAAACCTTGGGGCTGGAGTGTTTTGAGAATCAAGAATGTAAGAGTGGAAAGTCTAATTTTCCTGGCATTTCTTCCCATCTCTCCTGATAGGCACATCACACAGCTGTTCACTCTAGAGATCTGATGAGGTGCCAGGTGAATTTGATAGCCAGGGTGTGGAGCCTGGAGGGAACTTTGAATCTCAGTGCTTAGGTAGAGTTGCCAAGATCTGTGGCAAAGCCCAGTGACCTCTACTATCTCCATATGCCCAGTGACCCAACCTATCTGCAAGCTGAGCAAGAGAAGGGAAGCCTTCATCTGCCTCCAGATGGCACTTTAGGGGGAGATGGACAGCTTGCGTGGGCATGCTGGGATGGCCATTTCCTTCCTCCTTTCCAAGTGATTCTAACTAGAACCAAGAGCCTAGAGGTAAGCGAAATATTTGGGTCTGAGCCCTGGCACTTAGTAATAAATGGCTCCTACCAAAGCCAAACTAAAAGAAACAACTCCAGAGGGTGCTGAAAAGGACCCAAGCCTTGAAAGGTCAGGCGGAGTGTGAGTCTCTGTGCCTTTTTTTTTTTGAGCCCAGCCTAGAACTGAAGGGGAGCAGCACCTATTTACCACCTAGAGGATCGTTTGAGAATTGAGGGGGGGAACCTCAAGAGCCACCCATCCCCCACTCAGCTGACAGCCCCCACTAGACCATGGGAGCTCGCCCATCATGGGGCACCCATCACATTTGGGGGGAGCTCTCATTGCTAGGAAGTGTTCAGATTTGGTTTTCCCTGACATTAATCCTAAATTTGTCTCTTTGTAGCTTCCCTCTCTGGGTCTGCTCCCTGGGGCCAAGCCAAACAATCCTAATCCTTCCTCCCCCCATAAGAGCTCTTCAGATACTGGAAGGCAGCTCCCATGTCCACTCCCCCAACTCTTTTCTTCTCCTAAGTCAGCCTCCCCTCAACCTTCAACCATTCCTCATATGACATAGTGCCAAGGCCCTGTCCCATTCTGCTTGTCTTCCTCTCTCTGGCTTATTGGTGTGAACCCTACAATATACTCCCCAGGACTGAGCCCAGAATCATTGTGTCTTGTAGATGAACACAGCCCAAGTTCACATTAGCATTTTGGGGATGGTCATACCATTCTGCTACCTCACATTCTGCTTGAGGTTCACTAATACTCCAGGATTCTTTTCAGGCTGAAGGCAGCCTCATCTTGTCTCCCCAGCTTGCATTTGTGAAGTTGGTCCTTTTGAAGAGTAAGACTTTTCTTCTGTCCCTGTTGAATTCCAGCTGAACCCAGTGCTTTATTGCACCCAGACCCCTATGGATATGGCATCTGCCTCCTGCTCCATGAGCTGGCCTTTCCAGCTTCCTGACGTCTCCAAACCTGATCCTAGAAAAGGGAAATGATTGACAGCAAGGTTTTGTGGATGGTCTGGCTTTGGACTCTGCCTGTTCACCTTCTATTCACATGATTTGGAGCAAGTTCCTGCAACTCAGTGTCTTCATCTTTGCAAACAGGAACAAAGATCTTCCAGGGGGACTTCACAGGGTTGTTTCTAATACCCAATGAGATCTCGAATGATTTCAGCCCCCAAACCTAAAAATCTTCTACAAATGCAGGTGACAATAACTAAGCTGGACTTGGAACAAGTGTGGCTGAAAGCTCTTTTCCCACATCCAACTGGGCCACTTTGCACAGACACCATCCCGGCCCCTGGCATCCCTGCCCTTTATTCTCTGCTAAAGCGCATTTTCCCCCTTTGCTTTCTCTGATTGACCTTCCCTCATTCTCATCATTTCCTCATTCAGTATCCCCTTAGGTGCTGGTATTTTTTTTTCATTTGGGGGTCACTATCAATAGTCTGTCATTAACTGTGGGTGCTGTTCTGCTGTCCATCCTGCTAGGGGCTGGAAATGCAGAGGACTGCCACATGCCTCCCTCCCTTGAGGAACTTCTAAGACAACTTAATTCAATTCACCTGAACACAATTCAGTTCAACAAACTTATTAAGGGTCCACTACATGCAAACTATTCTTCCCTTTCTGGAATTATAAAGACAAAAATGAAAAAGAGTTACTATCCTCCATAAATTTACTGTTAGAAGGTTGACTCATGAACCCAAAGGAATGACAACGGAAACAGTAGTTATTTATAGAACACTTTAGAGTTTGAAAAATACTTTGCAAATTTTATCACATTAGAATCTCTCAGCAATTCTGTGAAGTAGGCACTATAGAGTTCTATTATTCCCACTTTACAGATGAAGAAAGCAAAACTCATACAAGTTAGGAAGAGAAAAGAGTAAGGGGCTGGAAAGAGAGGAATCCTCTCTAGCTGGGGGATCACCAAAGGTGACTTGGAGCAGATGGTGCCTGAGGTGGGAAGATAGAATGTGTACATGTATAATCCTTGTTGCAGAGGCGACCCCTGGACACTAAGGGTTAAGTATGGTTTGAGGAACTCTAGAGTTCTTTAGAAACTTCAATATCTCACACTCTCCCAAGGGTGGCCATCACATCCCTTTAAAGTACTCAGATTTCACAAGGCTTCAAAACTGAAATGATTTTATTCATACAATTAAGGATATTGGAAAAGCTTGTACTCAATCAAACCCAGGGGAATCCAAAGATCTCCTGTCCCATGACTTCCCTATATGATGCTGGGTGATATCCCAGCACTGTGAAAGGTCTGGAGATTGACGCTCTGATACTGTGCATTGCCCTCTCCTTGGCCTCCCCTTGCTAGTCCATGACTCTCCCTCTGTGCCCGTTTCTCTTCCAGCACCTGCCCTCCTGGGCTCTGGCCCCTTGTTGGAGGACTCATCGGCTGATGCTTCCCTTGATCACAGCTCAGTGCCAGCCACACCTTCATTATCTTCTTCTCACCTCCACCTGACTTGAAATTTACTCCTTGAAAGCTATTACTTGTTACCTTTATCAGGGATTCCTAATTTGTGGTTAAAGAACTTCTGTTCTTAAGTATATTTTGTCAACTTTTTCAGTATAATTGATTTCCGTCATGATCTTAGGTATTTTATTTTAGGCATTTAGAGATATGATTCTGAGGAAGAAGTCCATAAGTTTCCTGAGATTGCTAAAGGGCCCACAGCCCAAACAAGGTGAAGAACATTTGTTATAGGCAATGGGGAGCCACTGGAGGCTTTTGAACCAGGGAGAGACTTGCACAAAAGAATATTTTCTAGGAGCAGTTTTCTGTCAGTCAGAAGCAGGACAGATTGGAGTGTGGAGGGAGTAAATCAGGCAGCCAACTAGGGGGATGCTGCAGAAGGCTGCTTGGCCCAAGGTCTCATGGGTCTTACGTGGCATCATTGGCTTGGGTGTTGCTTTGTAATGTTTGTTCTGTTAGGTGTCACGGGCAGGGGCTGGTTTTATCTTTCTGACCCCATCAGCCAAACCCTCCTAGTACCCTGCAAACAATGAGCATTCCATAAATCATCATGCTGTTCTTATTGGGGTTAGCCCTGTGAAGTGACTTTAGTTACACTCAGAAGACCCTGAAGCTACTAACACAATGCACATCATTAGGCAATGATTAATAGTTATGTCTGATACATTTCCTGTTATTGATGGATTTAGAAAAGATCTCATTATTTTGAATTTCCTTTCCTTTCCCTTCCCTCTTCTATCTCTATCTCTGTCTGCCTGCTTGCCTGCCTGTCTGTCTCTGTCTTTCTGTCTCTGTCTTTCTCTCTCTCTGTCTCTGTGTGTCTCTGTCTCTGTGTCTCTCTGTTTCTCCCTCTCTATCTTTCTCTCTCTCTGTCTCTTTTTGTCTGCCTGCTTGCCTGCCTGTCTGTCTCTGTCTTTCTGTCTTTGTCTTTCTCTCTCTCTGTCTCTGTGTCTCTGTTTCTCTCTCTCTGTCTTTCTCTCTCTCTGTCTCTTTTTCTGTCTGCCTGCTTGCCTGCCTGTCTGTCTCTGTCTCTGTCTCTCTGTCTTTCTCTCTCTCTGTGTCTCTGTCTTTCTCCACTCACAGACCTACTCCCACAGCTGATCTGTGCAAAAAGCTTTAACCTGGTGTGGTTCTCCCTTCTTTAAGTCCCCTAGAGTCCACCTGCTCTGGAGAGCTCACCATATTGGTGCTAGACCTAGAATGGACACCAGATTAGTTCAGACACTGTGGCTCAGAACTCTTGAGCTCAGAGCCTCACAGGCTCGACCTGCAGTATCAAGCATCCCAGGTGTGCACCACCATGCCCAGCCTAAATTTATTTTCAGTTTATTCTAGACATTATTTGTGTTTCTGTTGTTTCCTTCACCCCGGTAGAATGTCAGCTGCTTGAGAGAAGGCACTGGTTCACTTCTGTCTTTGTGTTCCCAGCTCCATGCACAGTGCCTGGCAATTTTGTTTTAATAAACAAACAAACAAACAAATAAAATATTTAATAAGTGTCTGAAGAAGGAAAGAAGAAAGGAAAGAAGGGAGGGAGAAATGGAGAAAGGAAGATGGTGGGAGAAAGGGAGGGAAAAGGGAATAAAAGAAGGGGTGAGGGAGAGGAAGGGAGAGAGGAAAGAATGAGGAGGGGAGAGGAGGGAAGAAAGGATGAAGGAAGGAGAGACAGAAGGAGGAAGGAAGGACCATGCACCATCCTATTCTAGTCAAACAACATGTATTATTATAAACTGTCAGGCACTGTATCTAGACACTGGGGATTCCAAACAAAGAATCAAATTATCCCTGGCCTCAGGGAGATTATATTCTATTGTGAAGAATCGGCATCTGGTACAAGACTATGCATCAACCTGAATCCTATCAGAAATCCTGATCCCAAGGAAGTGACCCTTAAGGTGGACACAGGGAAAAATAGCAATTCATGCCTTTCTTGCTCACTGGCTCCCATACTACCTGGATTTCATATTTGATTATATCTCACCTTTTATTTTTCAAACTAGATTACAAGCTGTCTGTGAGGAGGGACCGCATTTCATATTTCCTTAGCATACCCCATAGCTCAGTGCTAGGTATTAATTGAGCAAGGTACTTGATGGATACCTAGAGCACAGCCTAAGAGAAAATGGAATGAAATAGGGGTACAGAGGAAGTCTATCAGGAATTGAAACCAGAATGATCCTCCTAGAGTCCAGCTTATCCTTTTTTGATTTTTTGAGAAGCAGGGTCATTGGATAATCGATCTGGAGCTGGGTGGGGGAAGTCAGCGCTCACTGAGCCCACCCCCATTATTTTACACACGATGAATCAAGGAATCAGAGAGCTTGTGCCTCCCTCAAGTTCACACAGCTCCTAGGATTGTAACCTAGAACATTTGCTTCTAAGTCTAGGACTCCTTTCATTGCACCTTACTAGTGGAGAGTCTTCCCAAATGGAGGTTCTAAAGCAGTGGTTCTCAACCTGTGGGTTATGTTCAATTTGTAACAATGAAAATACATCCTGCAGATCAGATAGATTCATAACAGTAGCAAAATTACAGTTATGAAATAGCAACGAAAATAATTTTATGGTTGGGGGTCACCGCAACATGAGGAACTGTATTAAAGGGTCGTAGCATTAGGAAGGTTGAGAACCACTGTTCTAAAGGAAAGTGTGGGAAAGAAGAGGTATTAGACTGACTATCAGATTAAAGGTCTACAGATCTGTGGTGCTGACCTCATTGCTGTCAGCCTGTGAAACCCAGACAGTTCACCAGCACCATGCCAGGAAATGGAATTGCTTCCATTTTGAATCTTAGGAAGATTCTAAAGATCACCTGGCAGGATAAGGTACTGGACCCCGAGGTCCTCTCTCAAGCTG
The DNA here is from genome assembly GCA_028646515.1 of Pseudochirops corinnae. NCBI lineage: Eukaryota > Metazoa > Chordata > Mammalia > Diprotodontia > Pseudocheiridae > Pseudochirops > Pseudochirops corinnae. The sequence goes on along the minus strand of CM053590.1, from coordinate 6,034,531 downwards.
AACTGCTGAGCATTCAAACTCTACTGCGGAGAGCCCAACTCCTGATAGTCTGACTGTTGTTTGATGCTTAAAGTGTATTTTATGGAGAACTCACACAAAACAAGTGCTCACATGGAAGTCAGAAAAAGCTAGACAAGGACACTCTCAAGGTCTGTCTGAAGCACGTTGAAGTTGATTGCGTGTCCTGGAAGATACTGACACAGGACCACCCAGCATGATGTGTCCACATCAAAGAAGGTGTTGTGATCTATGAGCAAAGCAGGATTGTAGTAGCTCAGAAAAACAAAACCAAACCATGAGATGCCCAAATGTAGAGCCATCTCCACTCCAAATGCTCGTATGGACTATGCCCGACCAGTGGTAGAGCCTTCTGAGACTCTTCTTGGTCTGTTCAGCCAGAGTCAGACATGCTGTACCTTGACTCCAACAAAGTGACATCATTTTGATCTTCAAGAGTGAAGGAAATCCACTGCTAGGAGGTAGTAAAAGTGGTGAATCTGAGCTTTTATTTTTCCTTCCCCTTTTCTCATTCATTGGATTATTATTCAGCACACTGGATAATCCATAGGTTTAAAACAGGGAGGACCAAAAAGGGGTTTCAGGAAACTGAGCACCCCCAAAGTGAAGTGACTTGTCTAAGGTAACACAGGTCATAAGTAGCAGAGCTGGGATTGTAACCCAGGTCCTTTGAGCCCCCTGCCCCCCCCCTCCTGTCTAGCACTGTGCATGCCTGGGCTCTCTTCTCTTCCCTCTGTATTATTCCGCCTGGTGATTTCCTCAGTTCCCGTGGATTTCATTTCCCTCTCTTTAAAGACGATATATTCATTTATTATGATTTATCTCTCAAGTCCTAACCTCTCTCCTGAAATCTAGACTCACATTTCCAATGACCTATTAGATATTTTAAGTGGGATGGCCAAAGACATCTTAAACTTAACATGTCCAGAATGGAATTCATTATCTTTTCCCCAGATGTTTGCCCTTTCCTCACTTTTGAATTCTTGTCAAGGGAACCACCGTCCTGCTGGTATCACCCCCTACTCCTCCCTCTCAGCTCTGATACTCCATCTTGTGCCAAGTCCTGTTGATTGGCCCTTCATCACATCTCCTGTATACACCCCCTTACCTCTTCTGCACCCTGGCTCACACCTGGACCATTGCAACAGTCTGGGCTTGGTCTCCCTCCCTCAAATCTCTTTCCACTCAAATCACTCCTTGACTCAGTTGTTCAAAATGGATCTTCCTAAGCACAAGTCTGCTCATGTGACCTTGCTAGCCAAGAATTCCTCCTTATTGCCTCCAGGCTGATATGAACTAAACCCTCTGAGTTGTTTTTAATGTCTTTCACCACCAGATCCCTTTCTGCCTTCACTTTACCCTGTACATAGATGGTTTGTACATAGTTGTTTGCATGTTGTCACCCCCAAGAAAAGGGGGCCCCCTGAGAACAGGGAAGGTTTTTGTCTTTCCTTTTGTCCTCATTGCTTAGTACACCCCCTGGCATGTAGTAGGAGCTTAATAAATGCCTGTTGCCTGATCTTCCTTTCTTGTTAAATTCCAAACTAGAAGCTCAAATCCTGAGCAAGTTAAAGTCGGTGGTGACCCCTTTTAGGACATTTAAAAGAAAAGGGGGATGAGTTTCTACTAAATCTGAGCTATGGCCTGCCTGTCCACCCATGCCTTGGAAATTAGTCCGTATGAAATGTTTAATTTGGCCCTTTCCTTTCCACTGGGCCTGAAAGGAAGCATTTGCACTATAAATCTACTTTCCACTGTGTGCACCCTGTGAGGTGCCTTGGGGCCAGCACAGAGAGAGCTGCTGGGGGATCACTTGAGGCTAGTTGGTGAAGAGCTTCTCTGAATGGACCCTTGTTTCTGGGTTTCCCTCAAGACCCTCGTCCTTGACAAATGTTTTTCTGAGCCCTGGTTCCCAGTTGACATAGGTCCCTGCCAATGCAAAGGCTACTTGCTGATGGAGTATGTGCAGTGCTTGGAGAAGCTCCAAGCCTGCAGCCCATCATTGCTCTCTCTTCCCAAGAGAAGGGCCATGCTAGAACTGACAGTCTCCTCCCCCGAAATCCTCAATGCCTCCCCTCTCCTCTGGGCATACATACATTTTCTACATGTATAACATAGCAGCTGGCTTTGGTTCAAGAGCACTTCATGTGGAAGTCTTCTACCTCAATTTTTTCTGAAGGAAAACCATTTTTGCAGATTAATCACCTTGAGACAGTAATGGAGCCCCATTTGGACACAGACGCCTTACTTAACTGAAGGGTGTGTCCAGATGGAGAAAATAGATTCGGAAATGTTGCAGCGGTCATACGTCTACATTTTCTCTAAATTCAATAAATGAAAAATAAATGAATCTGTAGGTAAATAAATCAGGAATTAGCAACCACTTCTTAAAAGTAAGCTTCATGACAGATATGAAAAAAAGAAAGAAAATCACCAGTGATTTCAGGGCAGTTAGATTCTGAGTAAGAGACTCCGATGAGCACTTTGGAAGACTTTGTCTTGCCTGAACCTGGCAGTGGTACCTTGGGCTTGTCTGTGAATTTCAAAATGATGTGTTTTGTTACAACCCCAAGAGTTTGCTTTAGAGAAGGGGAAGAAATTGTTTCTTACTTAACATGTGAACTTTTCCCCCTTTAAAAAAAAGAAAAGGAAAAAACCTTGCTCACGTCAGAAAACCCACAGATTTTAAACCTGCCATTTACTGAAACTCAATGAAGGAAGCCTTCCCCAGGGGACTTCTTTCATTGTGAAAGAGGACCAGCTATTTTAGAAATGGACAGATAAGATCTTAATACACCAAGTCCTCATCATTAGTGTCGAAACAGAAGATATTTCCTTCCTCCCCCTGGAAAAAAAAAAAGAATCTTCTTTATAAAATGAAATACACCAGATATATTGACAAGGTAAAGGAAGGCATATGACGTTCTGCCTTAGTAGTCCTCCACCTCTGATGAAAGGAAGGCAATATGTTTCATTTTCTCTGGAACCATTCATGGATTTTTCAATTACACAGAGTTCCACTTATTTTTAGAGTATTAAAAAAAAAAAAACTACCTTGGTCAACAGTACTTTGCTACCAGAAAAAGTGCCCCTGAGAGTATTTTTAAATTTATAAATTAAGTTCTTATGGAGATCATTGGCTTTTATACCTTCCTTTCAAACTATATTACTCATCTCTCTCTCCCAGTGAACCATTCCTTAGAACAATGGGAAAAATATTTCCACAAAACCAACATATCAGTCAAATCTGATGGGATATGCAAAATTCCACTACCATAGTCTCCCACCTCTGCAAGAAAGGAAGGAAAGTACAATTTTCTCATCCATCCATCCATCCATCCATCCATCACTTTCTCACTCCATCTTTGGGGGGAGGGAAGGGGAGGGTAAAGAGGTTTATCCTTACTTAATAGATAAATACACACATGCACAAAATTAAATCCTAGCATGGGGGAATATTGCCTTTAATTAATTCAGCAACTAATTACTGAATTCCTCTTATGGCTCAAATCCAGAGATCTCAAGAGGAACATGGAGCATGCAATCTATTGGTCTCTGAAGGCTACTACTCCCATTATGCATTCCCTTCCTTCTATTCACTTTTTCCTAATTAATAAAGGATTTTGGAGGCACCTAGAGACACAAACAACACACAAGTCTAATGAGAATGCTTGATGCAGGAGGCAGACAGTTGTAGAGGAAAGAGCCTGAATGTGGACTTCTGGAAACTTGCGTTCTAATCTCAGCTCTGACACTACCTGTGTGACCTTGGTCAAGTCCCTTTACCATTTTAGAGCTCAGTTCCTTCATCTTTAGAGTAAGACAATGGGACTTTGTGTCCTCTAAGTTATTTCCAAAACAAAAAATCTAGAATTCTATGACTTCTAAACTAGAACAATGCTCTAGCCCATGAAGCTGGATCCTGATCACCAGTGAGAAACCTACCTCAAGGCAGCAGTTAAAAAGACAAGCTGATGTCACCATGGCAGATGTGTTTGCATTTAGTGGGCATGGTGGATGGGACAAAAGCTAAGGCTAGCCCATGGTGAGATGGGTTTCCTCTGTATTTTCAGGGAGTAGGAACCAGTGTCCCTCATTTAACCTTCTGTTGTAGCTTGGGTGCTACCTCCTTAATCTAAAAGGGAACAGGGTGCTACTGCAACGATTATCCCACAAGGGAGTCAAATTAACTGAGTGCCATAACTGAATTGCCTGCCAGTCAGCCAATAAAACAGTCATCAAAGATCTAGTATGTGCTAGGCTGAGTGCTAGAACTACAAAGGAAGGGGAAAAACATCTCTGACCTCAAGGAGCTCACATTCTCATGAGGAAGATAACATGCAAACAACCATGGGAAAACATAGGCACGGTAAGCAGGAAATAATTAATGGTCACGAAAGGGAAAACCCCAGAATTCAGAGGGATTGGGAAAGGATTCCTGCAGAAGGTAGGACTTTAGCTGGGATTTGATGGAAGCCAGAGCAGGCAGAGATGGGGAAAGAGAGCCTTGCAGGCAAGGGGACAGCCAGAGCAGATACAAGAGATGGAGGGCCTTGGTCTGTGATCAAAGAGGCCAGTATCAGTGGATTGCAGAGTATATGGCAGGCGTATGAGACATAAGAAAACTGAAAGAGGGGATGAATGCTAAACAAGATTTGGTATTTGGTTCTGGAGGTGATAGGGAGTCACCCAGAGAGCTGCCTAGAAGCACCTCAGTGGCACAGTGGAGAAAGCTGATGGGCCTGGAGTCAGGAAGACCTGAGTTCAAATCTAGCCTCAGATACTGAGTGGCTGTGTGACCCTGGGCAAGTCACTTAATCTGTTTGCCTCAGCTTCCTCTTTTGTAAAACTCGGATAACAATAGCATCTACTTCACAGCGTTGTTGTGAGGATCAGATGAGACAAGAGCCATAAAGCCCTTAGCATGGAGTCTGGAGCATAGGGGGTGCTCTGAATACCTATTCCCTTCCCTTCCCTCCTCCCTTCTCCAAAGTACAGGAGGGTGAAGAGATTGCAGATTGTGGAGAGGATAAAAATGGGTCTGGAAGGAATAAGACGTAAGGAGAGATGGGATGAGAGGAGGCTGCCATCAGGGAAAGGATTTTTAAAGTTAATAATTATGGAAGTAAAATGTTTGGTGGGTGATGGCAAGGTCAAGCATCTGGCCATCTTGGGTGCAGGGAGGTCATAAGAGTTTAGTGGATTAGGGAATTGGTAAGTAAGGGTGTTTGAGGAAACATCAACGTGTATATTGAAGCCCCCTAGGATGAGAGAGGAGATAGAATGGAGGTGAATAGCGTGAACCAGGCACCAAACTTATTGAGAAAGGGGAGAGGATGTCCTGGAAGCCAGTGGGTATTAGCCACCAGAATAAGCATTCAAAAAGACGTATGAATATGATGAATCTCAACAAATGAGAGGCTGCTGGGTGACGGCACTGGGGGGAGGCTGGAATTAGCGATGAGCAGGCAGGGGGCAGTCTGATGTCCCTCCTTCAGATGGTCAAGTCAAGGGCTTTGAAGCTGGAAGGAAAGCCCAAGGATGTCATTGTCATCCAGGAGGCGGCAGAGCTAGTGAGAGCCAGAGGACAAAAAGAACACGAGAGGAAGAAGGGTTAAATGAAGGGAAGTTTGTAAATCATAGACCGAGTATTCCAGAGAGCACTGTGGAAGGTGTGGAAAGATGAGAAATGGGATTCAGGGGCTGTTGGCACCAAGGTTTATGAGCATAACAAAACAGAATGGGGGTGGGGTGGGGTTAGATCACTGGGTGTGCATTTAGGTGGTCCAGTATTCAGTATCCTAAGGATGGGGGCAGGGAGTTGGGGTGGGAGGAGATGAGAGAATGTTATCCACCAGGAAATAAGTCTAAGTATTTGTTTTCCATGTTGGAAAGTCATTTGAAATCATGCAAACAAAGTGACTAAAATATCCATACCCTTTGACTCAGAAATTCCATTCCTGGGTTCATACACCAAGGAAGCCATCAATAAGAAAAAGGTTCCCATATTCTCCAAAACATTTATAGCAGGACTTTTGTGATGGCAAAGGATTGGAAACAAAATAGATGCCCTTGAATTGGGAAATGGCTAAACAAATTGTGGTCTGTGGATACGAAGAAAATATTACTGAGTTGTAAGAAAAGATGAATCTGATGAAGACAGAAAAGTGTGGAAAGATCTTTATGAATGGAGGCAGAGTGAAGTGAACAGAGCCACAAAAACAATCTACAGGTAACTGCAACGTGTAAATGGAAAAGACAACCACACCACACCCACCCATCAGAAGTAGACAGCGCCAAATTGGAAAGATGAAGCATAAAACCCTCTCCCCCCGCCCAAAAAAAGAAAGAGATTTGAAAGAATGCTCCAACACCCCCCCCCCCCCACTTTGTGGAGGTGGGAGGTCCACAGGTGTTGCACATTGCTCTTGTTTTTAGACTTTTCCAATGTACCCAACTTTTGTGCTGATTTTTTCCCCTCTTTTTCTTTCTAATCTTAAAAAAACCCACTGTTTCTTACATGGAATGACTCTCTGGGAAGGGAAGAAGGAGGTATGTTGGGGGAAAAAAACCAAAAGACATTAATTAAAACTTTTTAAGTATTCAAAAAAGGTCCCAAGGATGGGTAGAATGAGAGGAGATGAGAGATTGTTATTCTGGTTTATTTTGTAGAATAAGTTCAGGCAAAGCATTGGAATCGGGTGAAGCTCTGCAGATAAATAGAATGTTGACCCTCTAGTTTCGTATCAGGTAAGACCATTGAGAGTCTAGAGGATGAAGCGTTAATCTACTTCTTCCTCCAGGATCATCAGCTATTTCTCTATTAGTCTTTCACCCTGTGTCAATCATTTTGTCACCCCCAAAGGCCACCAATTCAATGATGTAAAATAACAAACCAAGCTTCAGTAGCTTTAATTGGCACTTGGATAAATGTTTCTTTCTTTTCTTTTTTTCTTTTTGGAGGGCAGTTGGAGTTAAGTGACTTGCCCAACGTCACATGGCTAGTTTTTTTGTGTTAAGTGTCTGAGGCCAGATTTGAACTCAGCTCCTCCTGACTCCAGGGCCAGTGCTCTATTCACAGTGCCAGCTAGCCACCCCTGGATAAATGTTTCTCATACCAGATGTTCTTAGTTCTCATGGCTGTAGGAAGATAGCTGAGTCTCTGTCCTCCTACTAGTGTCTGTATCAAAAGGTTGTAGCTGTGTTAGGAAAAGAGACACAGAACCATCTGCTGACAAACATCATGAGTCTATGCTTCTCTAGTACCTCTCTCACCCAAGGCTTGGTCTCATATAATAAGGATGCACCTTCTTTCTGTTGACACCCCTTAGAAGAATGAGTCAAGTGTGAACATCCCATTCTCTGGCCATAGCAGGTTCAGAAACATCATTAATCATAAAAAATATCATTAATCATAAATCCCTCCCAGATCAGGGGGGAGAGTGTTCTCATTACTCTTCCCCAACGTAGACTACCAGAGCTATTCTTCCCTTAATTGCCCTTGAGAAGAATAGACAAGGCCAGCATGGGTGAAGCTGCTCTCTGGCTCAGCCCCCTAGCCATGGGCACTTGTCTAGCCCCAGGGCTTGTTTCCAGCTGTTAGCATATTTTGTGAAGGGGACCCTTTTGTGGGAAATTCAAGCAACAAACCAGGATAAGGCAAACCAGCAGGTCAGAGAAGTGGCCAGGTCTCATTCTACAGCAATGTCAGGAGCAGGGAGCACATGTCCCCGAAAGCAGAGACCAGAGACACCTCTCCTTTGGCTGGCAGAGCGCTAGGACATGAGGAGGATCACGTGAAGAGTTTTCTAGGGGAGCTTGTGGCCCATTTTAAATTAGAAATAGCTTATTCTGCATTCGACTTTGAGTACCAGCAAAACCAAATAAACCAGTATTTACAGCACTTTACATTGAAAAATGAATTTCCCAGTCGCCACTCATGTATTCTTCCCTCCATGTGCCTTCTGTCATTTCTGCTTTCGTTGGGTTTTTGCATTTCTCTTTCTCTACCATTGTTTCTACATCTACCATTCTTCAGCTCCCCTCAGCTCACGTCATTTCAGAGACGTTGCCCCGCGCACATCAACATCTATACAGCGTAACACGTATTATCTCCTTCCAATCTCACATCAACATCATGAGGGAGGTACCGTCATGATCCTATTTTACAGATTGGTAAAACAATACTCACAGAGAGAGAAGGTGATCACCAGGGTCGCGCAGCTAGTAAATGGCAGGGTTGAGGTTTTTTTTAAACTCGAGTACTTTTGGATAGAAAAGTTCAGTATTCTTTCTACTATAGCAGACTGAAAATAGAGTAAACATTTTGAAGGAATTGCTAGGAATAGAGAAGGGCCTGGTCTGAGTAGTCCAAACACCCAACAGACATTTAAAAGCAAGACTGCGTGTACTGTAGGCAGTTCCTCAAAGGAGTGTTCTAGCTCACTAGCAGTGAGAGAAAGGCCAGTTATGATAGCTTGGAGCCAGAGAAGAGGAGAGTGGAAAGAACACTGACTGGAATCAAAGATCTGGGCTCCAATCCAAATCCGACACTTAGAGTTGTGTAATTTCACTTTGACTCAGTTTCCTCATCTGCAAAATGAGTGGTTTAGACCAGGTCAGTAGTCTGCAAAGTGTGGTCTGGGGGCCCTTGAGGGTCCCTAGAACCTTGTAAAGGGGTCATGGAATCAACATTATTCTCATAATAACGTTTCTGTTGTTCAATTGTTTCAGTACGACTAACTCTTTGTGCCTCTATTTGGGGTTTTCTGGGCAAAAATACTGGGGTGGTTTGCCATTTCCTACTCCAGTTTACTTGACAGATGCAGCAACTGAGTGAAACAGGGCTAAGGGACTTACCCAGGGTCACACAACTAGTGTCTGAAGTCAGATTTGAACTCAGGAAGAGGAGTCTTTCTGACTTCAGGCCTGGCACTCTATCATAGCCCCACATAGTTCCTTAGTAATAATACTAAGATGTCTCAATGTCTACTATGGCTAATGCAATTATTTAAATATTAGCCATAGAGACAATTGGAGGCCCTTATTGATTTTAAGACCGTAGCAGGGTCCCGAGACCCAAAAGTTTTAGATCTAGGGATTACAACCTCTGTGACCACTTTCATGCCGACCAAATTAGAGAAACGTCTGCTACTAAAAGGAGCAAAACAAAAATGGGAGGAATTAGTGAGAAATGGAAAGACACAGCTTGGACCCCCAACTATCTTAAAATCCTAGGATTTCCATAGTGGAAGAGATCTCAGTGGCTATTTCAAGGCACCCATTTCTGAGCAACAATTTCCTGGAGAACCTCCCACAAAGGTTCTCATCCAAACTTTGCTTGTGCCTTCCCAATGAGAGTCCTGAGTCAACCAGAAAATCAACGAACATATACTCAACAGCTCATATAGTTTTTGGAGGTCTCTAATAATAGAGACATTTTTCTAGATCTTGGGCCTCAATTTACTTCTCTCCAACTTCCACCGATTGCTCCTAAGTCTACCCTTTGGCACAATGAGAATGAATCTTGTTCTTGCTCCACATGACAGCCTTTGAAATGGGGATGATGGTTAACTTCAAGTCTTTTCTTCTGCAAGCTAACGTTCCTAATTCCTTCAATCAATGCTCTTAGGTGGTAGACTAGAGGCTGTTCTCCAATCTGATTGTTTCTCTTTCAAATCCCAGTGGTTGATGGGAGTAGCACACCTTGGCTTCCTAGGGCCAGCCTGCTATCTTGGGCCTTCCGATGAGGGTAAGACCCACTCCTCCTATTGGAAACTTCAGGGGAAAAAATCAGTAATTGGTGAAGATTTAGAGAAATCAGAGCCTGCCATTATTATTCTTGCAGCTGAGCCAATGTAAACCGGTTTATTAAATGGGCAATTTCCTGCTGCTCAGACACTTGCAGAACTCCAGATTGTCTTGGTGCTGGCCAAGGGTGGCGTTTTCACTTCTTACAGGAACCTAGAGGGAGGGCTGGGTGTGCTACTTCTCTCTGCTTCCTGGAGCTTGGGGCAGCCAGCTGGCAGCCCGTCCTGCCATTAGCCCACACCTCACCTTTCTGGCCAGGGAAGTCTGGGCCCCTGCCAACTGCAAAGGAAGAAGCTTGAATTTCCCAAGTGTGTTGGGGGGAACTTAAAGAGAGATCGAGAACTCAAGCATCTTCCTCTAGCCTATCACCCTGAGTCCTTTCCAAGGGGTTTATGATGCCCTCAAAGACCACCCCTAAGTGCCAAGCTATCACTGGGGCCTGTGCCCCAAGGCTGCCCTTGTGTTCTTTTCCTCCTGTACTTAGGCTTGATGGTTTCAGGAATCCCATCTTGGCTCCCCAATTCAGGGTGAGATAGAGGGACCTGTAAATTTTCTGAAAAAAATAACAGTACACCTTCCTCCCCCCGCCCCCTGCCCTGGCCCCATCTGGGCTCAGAGACTCTTTATGCTTGGACAAGAGCCTAGCTTTAGAACATAGGACATGTTTGATTAAAATGTGTGGAATTGAATTGGATTGCTGACAATGACAGCTCTCAAGGGTGAAATGGGTTGCTGCAGGACCTAGTGGGTGCCTCTTTATTGGAAAACTTTTGGCAAAGACTGGGTGGTTCCTTGCTGGGGATGTTTTAGAAGAAATTCCTTTCTTGGTACAGGTTAGATTAGCTAGTGATTGAGGTCTCCTTCATCTCTGATGTTCAGTGGTTTGGTAAATGGTATCTAAGGTCTCTGAGAAGTCTGTGGTCAGGACATGGGCAGCGATCTCTCCTAATTTTTTCTATTTCCCTCCTCCCATCAATGGGGAATAGGTGTATCTTCTCGGATAAAAACTGGGGTTGGGGAGAGAGGCTGTCATTCTACCATGTCACTCTTTAGGAGAGTGACTGCTTTGCAAAGCAGTGCCTAAGGGGGGAAATGTGGCACGGGATTGGGGTCGACGCTGCACATCTCAAGTAGGAGTCCCTGGTGTTTATAGGAAGGACAGAAGAGTCAGCAATTAAAAGTGAACTTTGATTTTTCAATTCAATGATTTAAGCTGGGATGCCAGCAAGGAACTGTTACAAGTACAAAGGATGGTGAGGAGCAGAGCCTCGTCATCCCGGTTCTTCATGAAGTTCTTGAGCTGCTGGACCGGTTGACCATCTTTATTCAAACTGGATATTACCTAGAAAAAGTTAGAACTTGTAGTTCCTGGCTCTGGATCTTGTGGTCAGATCACTAGGACTCACTGTCCTCTCTTTTTAATAATACGGAATAATGATTACTTTTTAATTAAGCATTTTAGTGGTAGCTGGGTGGCGCAGTGAATAGAGCACTGGTCCTAGAGTCAGGAGGACCTGAGTTCAAATGTGGCCTCAGACACTTAACACTTACTAGCTATGTGACTTGGGCAAGTCACTTAACCCCAACTGTCCTGCCTTCTCCCCTCCAAAAAAAAAAGAATTTGTCCAGCTCTTGAACAGAAAGGTGTAAAGCTTTCCCTTCCTATACATATTTGTAGAAAAAAGCTATCCCTTTGGTGGTCTTGGCAGTGTTTCTGTAACTCAGTTGTGATTTGTTTTTGCAACTAAACAGTTATACTAAACAGTACACTGTTCTTCCTCCCTTCCTTCCTTCCTTCCTTCCTCCTTCCTACCTTCTCCCTCATTTCCTTTTTTCTTCTCCTCCTCTCCCTCTTGTCCCCACTGTTTCTCCCTATCTTTCCCCTCTTCCCTTCTCTATCTCTCTCCCTTTTTATGTTTCCCTCTCTTGCCTTCTCTCTCTTTTTCTCTCTCTCTCTCCTCTTTCTTCTTTAAAGGGATGAAGGTAGAATGCAAGGGGAATGATTTGTGAATGTCCATTGTCTTCCCTTTGGTCTATCAAGATACAAAATTATTTAGAATTGATACACCCAAATGTATTCTAACTGCTTAGTCTTCCCACAAGACACTGACAGAAATCCTCTATCAAACATTGCTTTTATCATAAGCCTGTGGTGAGAAACAAATGAGATGATTTCTGCAAAATTTTTGGTCATCATTCTTTGTCAGTATGAGCCATTTCAGAAATTGTAAGAAGTTGAACAGTGATAGGTGACAGAGCTATGCCTTTCAATTCCTAGCCCCTTTACCCTTCATCCTGGGGGAAATCCCTGAAGGCCACTTTCTGGAAGGGGAGCCTATATTACCATCAATTTAATCTCACAATTATTTACTATATACCTGCAATGTGAAAGACACTGAGTTAGAGTCAAGGGATATGCAAACAAAGATAAAACCCACCCTGTCCTCCATTTGCTAACATTCTAATAGGGGATCTGTTGTTCCTATTCCATGGGACCCCGTGATGGATCGAATCACATCTTCTTTCTCAGGTAGCACTTCTTGCCACTCTGCTAGGTCTATGCTCTGCCTCTCTCCCCCAGAGCACTTGGTCTTCAGGAGAGAGTCTGACCCTCCATCCACTGGCACAGAGGTCCTTCGTTGTCCTGGTGCTCCCATCTTCC
>CM053590.1:5997770-6021941 GCA_028646515.1 Pseudochirops corinnae | reverse complement strand
ACTTTTGCAGACCTTTCTCATCTACATTTGCAACATCAGCCCCTTACAATCAGGCTCACAGTGCTGCCACTTCACTTTTCCTTCTCAAAGAGTAAGAGATCTCTTAAAATCCCTCTAGCCCATAGGGAACACCAGGGGAAGTAGGGGAAAAGATAGTGCTAGGAGTTAGAGGACAGAAATGTGAACTCATTGAGCCATGTGACCTTAATCCTCTCTGAGCCTCCAGTGTGACAATCTGAAAGTGAGAATGATGTCTGTCCTGCCTGTAGCCCAAAATCAGTTGTGAAAATCAAACAAGATGGTAGATGTGAACACATTGGAGGCCACAGATCACTCTAGAAGGCTGACCTAGTTATTGGATCAGTTGGTCATGCTTCTGGTGTAGATTTTCTTCCTCTTTCTTCTTCAGCTGCTTTACCCCTATTTTCCCCAGCTAGTCCACAAACATTTCTTGAGCACTTACTACGTTCCAGGTACTGTACTAAGCACTGAGGATACAAGAAAAGGCAAAAATAGAGCATCTTCCTTCAAGGAGCTCACACTACAATGGAGGAGACAACATTCATGTAGCTAGATGCATACAAAATATATGCAAAGTAGATGGGAGACACTCAGAGAGGGGAAGGCACCAGTACCTGGGGGCTACCAGGAAAGCTCTCATGTGGAAAGTACAATGTAAGCTGAGCCTTGAAGGAAGCCAGGAATTCTAGGGGGTGGATATGAGGAGGGAGAATTCCCAGGGATGTGGGAAAGGAAGTGAAAAGAGAGGGAGATGAGAAATGGAATGTTGTATGCAAATAGAAGCAAGAAGACTGGTGTCCCTGGATGGCTGAAGGCTAAGAGCACTTGAAGGATAGGAAGGTGACAATGGGAAATGGGCTTTAGAAGACAGCCACTGGATTTTATAGCTGATTCTGGGGATGATGAGGAATGATGGGAGTTTATTCATTTCTTGGTTCCCTTTAGTGCTCCCCTTTATTAATATCTCCATGTTGCCATATATTTCTATCTCTGTCTTTAAATGTTGATTTCTCCATCCATGTTGTTCATACCGAGCTGTTTGCATGTTGTCTGCCTGTTAGATTGTGAATCTTTCCTTATATCCCTAATGTGTAGGGATATAATGTACCCTAATGTGCTTGGCAAATAGTAAGCCCATAATAAGAGCTTGTTGACTTGTTTGTTGCTTTAACTTACTGGAAAGGAGGAAGAAATGTGTAGAACTGTGCTTTAGAAAGATCACTGTAGCACATGAATGGAGGCTAGATTGGAATAGGGAAAGATGAGACAGGGAATCTAACAAAAGAGGTAACTGTGTGACTGGTGTTGTTCATCCTTAGTTCTCAAAGAGGATCAGTGACATCATGAGGGTAATGTCTTGATTTATACATGAATTGGATTTAACTGAGGCAAAGCTGTGCAAAGTTCTCAGCCTCACTCTCTCCTCTAGAGTCACTGAAATCCCATGGCAAGAAAAAAGTCAAGAAGACTGGCCATGGCCCTGGATCACCTTGGACCTTCTAAATTAGTCTTTCCCAGGTCTTAGTTTTAACTAGCGGCAACACCCATTCAATGACTAAGGGCTAGGTAAGAATTGAGACCAAAGATGGTCTAACTGACCATCACAAGAATATTAATCAACCCAGATGGTGACTATGTGAGTGGAAAGAAAAGGACAGAGAAGAAAAATATTATGAAGGTAGGGACAACAAAGTTTGGCAATAGATTGGAGATGTAGGATGAGTGAGAGTGAGGAGCAGAGGATGAGAATGAGGTTGTTAGTCTCAGTCATTTTCAGTCACTAGATGATTGGAAAGATGGTGATGCCCTAGATTGTATTAGGAAAGTTAGGAGTGGGGAAGATGGTTATTAAAGAAGATGGGGGACATAACTAGTTATACTTTGGGCATGTTCATTTTGAGGTACCTATGGAACATGTAGTCTGAAATGTCTAAAAGTCAGTTATTTATGTGAGACTACAACTAGGGAGAAAAGCTAGATGTATGAACTGAGAATCATTTACATAGAGGTGATAATTGAATCCGTGGGCACTGATGTGCTCACCAAGTTAGAAAGTATAGACTAGAAGATAGAAATTTAAAAAAAAAGATCAATTTCTAAACCAGGAAGAACCAAAACAGAGAAAGAAAATTATGTATCAATTTCCCTAATGAATATAGATACAAAAATTTAAATAAAATATTAGCAAAGAGATTACAGGAACTTATCTTGAGGATAATACTCTATGACCAGGGTAGGATTTATACCAGGAATGCAGGGCTGGTTCAATATTAGGAGAACTATCAGCATAATTGACCATATCAACAACAAAACTAATAGAAATCATATGATATCTCAATAGATGCAGAAAAGGCATTTGGCAAAATACAATACCCATTTCTATTAAAACAATAGAGAGCATAGGAATAAATGGAGTCTTTCTTAAAATGATAGGTAGTGTCTATCTAAAACCACCAACATTCTATGTAATGGGGATAAGTTAGAAGCATTTCCAATAATATTGGAAGTGAAACTAGAATGTCCATTGTCACCACTGTTATTCAATATGGTGCTAGAAATGTTAACTTTAGCAATAAGAGAAGAAAAAGGAAGGAAGGAATTAGAATAGTCAAAGAAGAAACAAAGATGTCTATGCAGATTCTATGATGATATACTTAGACAATCAAGTAAAAAAATTACTAGAAATAATAAACAACTTTAGTAGAATTGTAGGATGTCAAATAAACCCACACAAATCAATCAACATTTCTATTTATAACTAACAAAGCCCAACAACAAGAGATAAAAAGAGAAATTCCCTTTAAAGTTACTGTAGATATCAGAATATTTGAGAGCCCACTTCAAAACAAATTCAGGGACCATATGAACACAATTACAAAACGCTTTTTATACTAATAAAGTCAGATCTAAATAATTGGAAAAATATCAGTTGCTCATGGATAGGCTGATCTAATATAATAAATATGACAGCTCTACATAAATTAAATTGCTTATTCAGTGCCATACCAATAAAACTAGCAAAAATTATTTTATAGAGCTAAAAAATTCATCATCAAAATCTCAAGAAAACCTGAGGTTTATTTGCCACCTGTGGTTTTGGGATAGTGATGGATAGACTTGGTAAGACATATGTCACTTTTTTGGACTCCATTTTTTCTAATTCATCTTCCACATAACTATCACATGCATACTCCGACCTAACAACCAACTTGATCATAGTAGCCCTGTCTCATTAGCCACTCAAAAATCTTTAATGGCTCTTTATTTCCTCTAAAATAAAATATAAACCACTTATCATGTCATTTAAAACCCTTCACAATCTAGCTCCTACCTCCTTCCAGTATTATTTCATATAGCTCCTTTCTATTCTCTCTTTTTTTCTCCTCAAACTGGCTTGTTAGCTATACGTGGCATGTTATCTCCCATCACAATGCCTTTACCCAGTGTGTACTAATGTCTAGAATGAACTTTTCTCTCTTGCTTCTTGGAACTCCTAGATT
This sequence comes from Pseudochirops corinnae, assembly GCA_028646515.1. Lineage (NCBI taxonomy): Eukaryota > Metazoa > Chordata > Mammalia > Diprotodontia > Pseudocheiridae > Pseudochirops > Pseudochirops corinnae. Next base: position 6,018,420 of record CM053590.1, on the reverse strand, counting down.
CCTTTGAAGCATAGTTCAAGTGTTAGCTCTATACAAGGCCTTTACTTCACCCTTTCAATTTGGTAGTTCATTCTCTCTCTCTCTTTCTCTCTCTCTCTCTGTCTCTCTCTCCTCTCTCTTCCTGTCTCTTATTTCTCTGTCTCTGTATCTCTCTCTGTCTTTCTGTGTATAAATGAATATAACTATACATACTATCTATATCTGTATCTGTCTATCTATCTATCTATCTATCTATCTATCTATCTATCTATCATCTATCTACCATCTATCTACCTACCTACCTACCTACCTACCTACCTATATATTTTCTTTGTTGAATGGAATAGAATTTCCCAGACTCTAATGGGTCTCATTTCTCAATTGGCACAGAGGATTTTGTCCTTCCTCTTCTCAGGCCAGAGAACTCTCCTCTAAGCAGCCCCCAGAGAGCAGCAATCATCTCCTCTCCCTGCCTCAAGAAGGAGCAGCCAGATGAGCTGGGGTCCGGCTGCCTGAGAAGGGAACAATTTCTCCTCAGTTGGAAGTATTTAGGGATGTGCTCCTCCAGAAATGGCCTCCTGTAAATTTAATTTCCAGAAGCTTAAATAACAGGAAGGCTTTGTTGTAGGAACTGTGTTCCAAAGAAGAGAATGCTTTTACCATGGGTAGAAAGAAATCTACCAAGATAGAAGGAAAACAGGATGATCTTCCTGATATCATGCCTCCTCTCATGCCATTAGCTTCAGAATTACTGAGTAGTATTATTTCACTGGAAAAATAAGACAAAACAACCCAACAACAAGAAACAGCAAACCAAACCTGACTGTAAAAGAGGTCTTTCTGTCCAGAAATGATTTCTGTTTGAGCTCTCCTCACACTTGGTGTATATATAAGAATCGTGGGTGATTTTGCTTGAAGAATTTGTTGGAAAACTGTCTGAGGTAATTCAGGAGCATCGAACCTGGCCAGTGCTCTCCTCTGCTATTGGCATGCACACAGAAAAAGTCCTGGGAACCATCAGCACAATGGTATTTCCCTTTTTTTGGTTTAAGGACACAATTTATCTCTTTAGAGATTGCCTCCTGGAACTCTCAGTTTCTGCAACAGGCTTTATGCACAGAGAACAACCAAGGAGGCCTAGGGAAAATTTTGAATTGTGCTTCAGTTTAGCTCAATTCAATTGACCAAGATGTTATTACTCTACACTTTGTCTCTAAGAAACAGAAGTTCATCTTTACTACCAGAATCCCACTGGTGTTACTCTCTGATTGTTAGATCTGGAACTTAACATTCTTTGAAGAAGTTTTTTGAAAGTAGGTTTCACCCAGAGGGCATTGGAGAGGCTCCTGCTAGGCATAAGCTGACAGCCTATGGCATATAGCCTATGAGGAACTGTGAAAAGGATCTGGATCCACAAACATCATTGAGTAAATGAAGGGTAGGCATAAAAGATAGTCTGGGCGTGAGGCAAGGGTGAAAGACGCCAGGTGGTCGGCTCTAGGGTTCCACAGCTAACCACAAGGCAGCAGCAGAAAGTGTGGCAAGTCTCCAACAGGTTGAGCAGACTCCTTGGGAAAGATGTGGGCATGAGTTACCCAGGATGGGCATGTGTGGGATGGATTGTGGACCACCTTGATGGATAGATTTTCCAAGTGAGTGGGATCATATCTGAGTCTATTCTCTGCACGGTGCTTGGTGCTAGGGATGGAGAGAAAAAAGAAGCCAGCCTCTCCCTCCAGGACCTCGTGTTCTATTGCTTTTTATAGCAATCATCATCCTGTCTTCATGGGAGCTCCTGGGTATTAGAATTTATGTACCTAATAAATAGCCCATCCAGTCTATGCAAGTGTATTCTACTATTCTTTCCCAAATGCCGTGGCAGATGTGAGACACCATCATTCTGGCTACAGTGTAAGAAGGGAAAATGACAAAATCCTTAGCTTGGCATTTAAACAGGTTAGAGGGCCTTGGTTTGGAGTCCTGCTTTGCCAATTACAACTTCTAAGACTCTGGCTTATATCTCCCTGCCCCATGAGGATTCTGTAGTAGGTAGAGCACCAGAGCCCATTGGCCTCACTGGCCCACCAAATCAGTTGAACTTGTTTCTCAATAAGTTCTGGGTGCTCTAGTGGAGAAAGGGACTGGACTTCAAACTTTTAAAAAAGGAAGGTCATGGACCTCAGTCCTGCTCAATGGGAACTCCCCCATGATTCTCAGGTCGGACACTAGTTCAAACTCTTTGGGAGTGCTTATCCCTTTTTCCTGTGGCCCAGGCCAGCAAGCCAGAAGAGGTGACAGTGAATATCAACTTCCCACACGTTTGGATCTGGGTTGGGTTTTTGAAGGGAAAGGTACAATTTCCTTGAATCAACCCCTAGGACCCAACCTTTGACTCTGGCAGGAGGCCCCTCCTAGGCTGACACATAGATCCCAGGGTCTGGCCTGCCCTTTACTTCTCCTGTCTTCCTGAGCTGGGGTGGGAACTTTTGGAAGGATGGAGAACATTATCTCATCCTAGACCAAAGACCAGACAAAATGCCTCCTTCTTGTATTTAATGGCTCATAAAGGGCAAGCTGAAATGTCATGGTGAGGCCACCATTGACAATCTCCTAGGCACTGGCAGGAATTTTTCATGAACCTTGGAACATCTGGCTGCCAATTTCCTGACCTTTTCCCCCTTAACCTCTATTTCTTTGTGTTAACAATATTGTGAAATGTTCTTCAACTTTTCTTTGTTTGATCCTGGTGTTCTATGTGCCATTGTATGCCCTGTTTATTTTAGAATATATACGATAACTCACATATTTGAGGTAATTTAAGGTTTGTGAAGCTAACCCATTTTATAGATGGGGAAATGAGGCTCACTGTTGCATATCCAGGACTGTGCAGCAGGCCAGTGTCTGAAGCAGGAGTTGAATCCATTTCTTTGTGGTTCCAACTCTGATACTCCAGGGCCATTGTACTTCTAATGTTTCTCATGTCAAACTACATGGAATCAGCAGCATCCCCATCCCTCCCATCCACAATTCTTGCCCAGTTCATTCACTCCAGGATAGCCCAGTGCAGTCAAAGTCACAACTAGTCTTTGAACACACAGGATCATGATTTTACATAGTCATTCTTCCCAAAGCACCTGCTCCATGGTACAACTGAAATGTAAAAATATCTTGATGAAGAGATGGGCAGAATGGTTTACTTTAGCAGCAAAAACAGGCTTGGGAGCCTGGAAAACCTCTGATCTATTATGGCTGTGAGACTGAGGCAGACACTAGTCAGTGGTGGCCTGCTGTAATAGAAATGGAGCCCATGAAATCCTACACAGGTATCCCTGGGGGGTCATACATTGACTTAGAAAATCACCTACTAACATTATGTTTTATTGCATTTTTATTTATTTTGTTAAAAACGAGGAAGTTCATGGCTTCAGGACAGTAGATAAAAGGAATGCGAATGGATGAATGAATTAATGAATGGATGGATGAATGAAGGAATAGATGGATGGATGGATGAATGGATGGATGGATGGATGGATGGATGGATGGACGGATGGATAGATGGATAGATGGATGGATGAATGAATGAATGAATGAACGAATGAGCATTGATTAAGCACTTGCTATGCATCACATTTCGGGGACCCTCCACTTGCCTGGATTCCATCCCCAAACCCCTTGTATTTATCTGATACAAGCTACTTTGTCCAGAGTCACATTTACCCTCCTTACATTCATGCTGTATACGTTTATATACATTCTTGCCTCCCCCATTAGAACATACATTCATTGCAAGTAGTAATTGTTTTGTTCTTTGTACTTCCCCCCTGCCTTGTACAGTGCCCGGCTCAGAGTAGGCACCTAATAAAACCTGGTTAATTGATTGATTGATGCTAGGCACTTAAAAGGGACTCCAAGTCCTCTAGGCAAGCGGGAGCAGCAGCCCCCTTCCTCCAGATCCTGTTGGGTAGGTACTAGGGACATGTGACAGAACAGTCTGCAGAATCATGTAATTTTAGGGTGGCCATCTAGTCTAGGCCAAATATGGAAAAAATCCCCCTGGAAGACACTCCACCAGTGCTCAACCAGCTTCTGCTTAGAAACTTCCAATTAGGGTTAGGGACGCTATCTTTAAAGGCGATTGATCCCTTCTTTGGGACACTTGTTAGATGTCTCCTCACACTGAGCCAAATTTGGCTTCTTGCTTCCTCTGTCCATGTCTCCTAGTTCCTTCCTCCAGGGACAAACTGAAAAAGTTTAGTCTCCTTTCCATACAACAGTCCTTCAGGTAGTGAATACGCTTATTTTGTCCCCTCTGGGCTTCTTTTCCAGTCTAAATAGCCTTCGCTCCTCCCAGATGGGAGTTTACCCAATCCTCTGAGGCTGGGCTCCTCCTCAGATCTTTGGGGTCCTGGGAAGGCACTGGATAGATGGGAAAAAATGCAGGTCTCCTGACTCCTAATTTAGTGCTCTTTTCCATTTGCCAAATGCCTTTTCTATTTTGTCTCTGAAACTAGCTCCAGGAGACGATGGAAAAGTGTGGTAGGCATCCTCGGAGACCTCAATATAACTCACAATATAACTTAATATTGCTGTCTGAACACTGTCCTTAGAAAACTCCCTTTACTTGGCCCCAGAGGAGAGCCTCATGGGCAGGAGGTAGGAGTTTCAAAAATCCAATTTGGGCTTGATAGAGGGAAACACATCCTGCCTGAGTGGGGCAGCTAAAGGGGAAGGAGCTGTCCCATGGGGCAGGGCGCTGCTCATTAGTGGAGATGCTAGGGTGAAGGCTGGACCCACACTTGCTTGGGAGGTCATTGAGTGGGTTCTTTTTCAGGTAGAGGTGGATTCCATGGCCCTCAGTGACTCTTCCATATCTGAGATGTTGTGGTTCTGTTTTGCTCTCTTGGCCACACCTATAGCAGCTGTTACCAAGGGAATCGGGATACTAGAGATTGATGTTTGCTGTTTGGGCCAACATTCCCCCAGCCTCCTCCTTCTTGAACTTTCCCTTTCGTTCTCTGAGAGTTTTGGATAGACTTTAACTCTCAGATTCACCCCTATACTTTGGACTTGTGGAAAAAGGAAAAGGCAGGAGTCATGAGGCAACTTGGTGGCTTAGTAGATAGAGCTCTGGGCTTGGAGTCAGGAAGAGCTGAGTTCAAATGTGACCTCAGATTCCTACTGTGTGACTCTGGGTAAGTCACTTAATCCTGTTGGCCTCGGTTTCCTCAGCTATAAAATTGAGATACTAGTAGCACCAACCTTCAGGTTGTGAGGATCAAATGAGAGAATTTGTCAAGTGCTTAGCACAGTGACTAGTCCAAAGTAGGTAGTTCATTAATGTTTGTTTCTCAGCTTCCCTCCTTCTTTTCATGGAAACAAGAGTGACAGAGGCTCATCATTCACAGAGCTGCCAACACTGAATTCTGAACATACAAGTTTTGTTGGTGAATCGTCTTGGTGAAGTGTTAGGGCAAAAGTGATTCCTGAAACCCATCAAGGACTTCAGACCAGAACCAACAATGCTTCCTTTCCTTCTCCTGAGGGACTCCCTCAAGAGCTAGCAAAGCTTCTCCTCATCTCCGAAAAGTCTGTTTGCCCTCGTGTGTTTAAAGCTCACCTTGTTTGCTTCTGTGTGATCTGTCTGACTTGCTCAAGTGTGTGCATTGTTCTTTGAATATAACATGGAGGGATGATAGGTGCTTCTAGGAAGGGCCACAGATGGATGACATTCTTTTTTCTTTCTCCAGAATGTGGTTTCTGCCTTCAGGTTTGTGAGTTCACAAGAGAGTGATGAATTTACTTTTACTACTTTCTTGGTCCCCTAAGCTCTTCATGTCTTCAGACCCAAAATGACCCAGTATTTATTTTGTGTATAATCAGAGTTGTCTCCCGTGATGGAATATAAACTCTATGAGGGTAGAAATTAGCTTTCTATTTTCTTTGTATCCCTAAAATTGGATCTAATTACCTGACATATAGTAAGCAGTTAATACATTCTTATCAATTTATTGAATATCTGCCAGCCCATTGATTGAATATCTGTCTTGCCCATTGGTTGTCTCTTGTATCAGAAGCACAGCAAGCAGCCAATCCCTGACTCTGTGCTCTGGACTCCATGGGACCACTGGACATTTCCCATGCCATCAGAGAGCTTCCCTACCCTTTCCGCAGAAGCCTGGGGGTGGGTATGGGATCAGATGCTGGTACCTTCTTTAGCTTGGGTTATGGTAGGGCCCCACACCATTAGGACATCCAAGAACCAGAGGAGGGAGGAGTCTTGGTAGACGGGAGCAAAGAGCATCAATGGGGCCATGGGATCAGAGCTTTAGGCAAGGAGTGATAATGGCTGACCTAAGGTGGTGCCTATTTGAGTAGAGAGAAGTGGACCCACGTGAGAGATGTAAAGGTAGAAATTGTAAGATGTTGCCAATGATTAGTTGTGGAGGAAGGGCAAGTGAGGAATCAAGGCTGATGGTGAGGTTCTGGGCCTGGGAGAATGTAAGGATGGTGGTGCCTTTGGCAGAAACTGGCCCGTTCAGAAGAAAGGGAGTGTTTGGGAGGAACAATAATGAGATTACTTTTGAGTATGTTGAGTTTAAGACGTCTCTGGGACCTCCAGTTTAGTGATGCTGCACAGACATTCAGGAAAGGGCTGGCTGCCGGAGGTACAGATCTGAGAGCCATCTTTGTAGACAGGATAATGAAACCCACAGAACTGATGAGATAACCAAGAGAGAATATAGAGAAAAGGGCCCAAGATAGAACTTTGGAGAGCGCCCACAGGTAGGGCTCCTGGTCTAGATGGGGATCCAGCAGAGGAGACTGAGAGAGAGTGGTCACAACGGTAGAAGGTCAACCAGGAAAGTGAAGAGAACACCCAAGATGAGAAGGGAGGGCACAGTGGCAAAGGCAGCAGAAGCATCAAGAAAGATTCGGCCAGAGAAAAGATCACCAAAGCTCTCCTCACCTCTGGGCCCATGCTTTTGATGAGCCAGTCACCTCTCCTGAAGGCTTCTGATTTTACTGGGTGCCCCGACCCAATACAGTGTGTGCCCCCAAGTTTCTATAAATACATTAGACCAATGTAATTACCCGACAGAACCCAAATGGCGCCAAAGCCCTAGCTCGAGGCTATTGTGTGAGGCTTTGAGGAGCCTTTATAAATCTCTGCGCTTCAGGACCCAACTCACATGCTAAAATAACAAAACAAAAAACCCCCTTCATTAGGAGTTTTCTCTGGAGACCCAATCGGCTCCACAAAGGTCACTGCAGCCTCTTGAGTACACAATAAAACCCTCCATGAATCTCTTCTATTCTTTTCACCCCCACACGCTTAAAAAAAAAGCCAGGAAATTAAATGCAAAAACACAAAACGCTTACTGTATGTTTAATTTAAAGGATAAAACACAAGGTTGGAATAACAGTGGGGCGGTGACACGTGCCTGGAACAGGCGGCTGCCCTTCCCCTCCCTTCTGTCCTGGGGATCCCACCGCACACTGCACAGCTCCCAAAGGATGAAATATGCCCCACCCCAGAGATAAAGGGACGGTTCAGGGGAGCTCTGTGGCCTTCAAAGTCAGAGGGGGGAAATCAGGGGCACAGAGTGGGAGCTGTGGCTCCATCTCATGCTGTCTTGGAGTCGTCACCCCCAGTAGAGACCAGGTAGCCCTCATCTGTCTTAGAGGGCTGGCTTATAAAAAGCTGAGGTGTAAGTGTGTATGTGTGTGAGAGAGAGTTGTGTATGTATGTGAGAGAGAGTGTGTGTGTCTGTGAGTATGTGTGAGTGGTGTGTGTGAGTGTGTGTGTCTGTGAGTATATGTGAGTGGCATGTGTGAGTGTGTGTGTCTGTGAGTGTGTGAGTGGTGTGTGTGTCTGTGAGTGTGTGTGAGTCTGTGTGTGTGTGAATATGTGTGAGTGTGTGTGTCTGTGTGTATATGTGAGTGGCATGTGTGTGTCTGAGTGTGTGTGTGTGTGTGAATGTGTGTGTGAGTGTGTGTGTGTGTGCGCACACACACAGTGGGGGTGGCAGGGAGTATCTTTAATGGGGGAATTGTAATGTTGAAAGACAAGACTTTAGATTTGGCCTTGGATGCTCAGTGAGACATGTGACCTTGGGAAAGGCATCGCTGGTCCCTCATTTCACTCACCTGCAAATTGGAGAGTTCGGTTCAGCTCAATAACCATGACTTAGGCCTTTACTGTTCTCATTGTTTTTCCTTGGCTTTTGGGGAGCACCAATGGCATCATGGGGTCTTGGCTCGTGGGTGAATTGGGTTGAAGAGAGGCAGAGCTGCACAAAGTCCTCTCTCACTCTCTTTTCCTAAATCATCAAAGTCCAGCAGTGGGACAAAGTCAGGAGGATGGATGATGGCCTGGGTTGTAGCAGATCATCCACCCTTCCACCTGGGGAAGTCTTCCCATGTGTGGGACAGACACCCTCTAACTCACCCATGGGTTTGAGGGCTTTACTGCGTGCAAGGCAGATGGAGTCACGAAGGGGGATTGATTTGGGAGCAAAAAGGAACCGGTTTCACATCTTACCTCTGACACATCCTGAGCTGTTAACCTGGGCAGGTCATCCTAGCGCCCCAAGTGACCCTCTAAGTGGCAGAGAAGGTGCAGCTGCCAGAGGCAGAGGAAGTTTCTTTAGCTGTGGTGCCCCACACCAGTGAAGTTAAAGGTCAAGGTCAGTGCTGGAAGGGCACTCCTCTGAGGTCTAATCCTGACCCTTTTCCCACTTCATTTTCCCATTTTACAGATTAAGAAAGTGATTCCCATGGAGATCGAGTAATTTTACCTGAAATCACACAGGTATTTCATGGCAGAAACAGGACTTGAATCTAGGATCTTTGCTTCTAGCTCCAGTAGATTTTTTCCTTACTGGACCATGATGCCTAAATATGCAAGGTTCTGTGCCAGGGTCTGACATTATGAGCTGGAACCGGCTTTTGAGGCCATCCAATTCAACTGCTTTCTTTTACAAATGAGGAAACCGAGGAATGGCAGAGGTGTGGTTTGAACCCTGCTCTTTCTATTTTCACATGAAGGCTTTTTTTTTTGTCCCACTTCCCCTATTCTGCCCTGGTGAGATTATTTTAATTTTAACCCCAATGTAGACATTTACATTCATCCCCATAAGGTTTCACCTAATTGTGTTTGACTCTTAGCTCCACATTTTTAGATCTGGTTTCTGTCACCTAGCAGGCTACTGTCCCTCCCAACCTCTGCATCTCTTGTTATGCTTTGATGTCTGCCTCTGTGAGAGATCTCTGGGGTGGGCACGGCACTCCTGGAGAGACGGCACCCAAGCAGGCTGAAATGAAATGTGTTATTGACTGCTCTGTGCTCAGGACTTTGCCTCCTGCTCCTGAGCGGGTGCCCCCACCCCCTTTCCTCCAGCCTTCTCTTCCCTCATCCGCTTTCTTTTTTGTGTCGTCTCTCTCATTTAGACTGTAAGCTCCTTGAGGACAGGGGTTGTCTCTTTGCTTGTATTTGTATTCCCAGTGCTTAGCACAATTCCTGGTCATAGGAAACATTTAATAATGAACACTTCTTGTCTACAAGAAGAGCAGGAGAGAATCTGAAAAATCCCTTGCTGTGACTAAGGTACACTATGTCTATGGCATTCTCTCCTGCCAATATACAAAAGTTTAAACGTTCTACCTTGACCAGAAAAAGAAAAAACAAACAAACAAACAAATGGAAAAGTGGCTCTCCCAGAATGCCTGGCCATTGAGGAAGTCACGTTAGCTTTCCATGATCATTGCTTCCCATTCGAATGCTTATGGAGTCCCAACATCTCAGAATTGAAGGGATCTCGACTACCACTGAGACCAACCAATGCCTAGAACAAAATCCTTTCTACGACATCCCTAACAAGCAGGCTGCAAGATGTTGCTTGTTGCCGGCAGTGAGAGGGAACCCTCTGCATCCCTAAGCAGAGCATTCAGCTAAGTGGGAGGGAGGTTTTCCTAACATCCAGCTGAGATTGGCCCCTGGGCAGCTTCTGGCCACTGCTTCTAGTTCTGCTCTTTGGGACCAAACAGAACAAGTCTAATAACCCTATTATATGGTAGCCCTTCAAACGTGTGAAGTCAATGAACATTTATTAAGCACCTGCTGTGTGTACTGAGGACAACAATCATCTCTTGCCCCGTCTTCCCAATCTTCTTTTCTCTACTGTGAACTTCTTGATTTCTTTCAACTGACCTTCCAAGGCCAAGACCTTGAGCCCCAGGACAGTCACCATCTTGGCTGCTCTCGCCTGGACAGATGTTCCTCTAACCATGCTGCTTCATCATGTACAGGGGAAACTGAGGGTTGTTTAAGTTGCAGTGGAAGACTTTCCATTTAGCCCTACCGGTGTATCACAGAATTTTGCCAATGACTGACATCAAAGTCAGTTCTTCACCATTCCCCCACTTCTTTAAAGGATCAGGGACTGATCTCCAGATTTATACCTAAGTGATTTTCCTGAAATGTAGGTCTGACCATGCCACTTCTCCCTCCACTTCCATAATCTCTGCTCTCTCCCAATGTGACCTCTATATCCCCTCCTCTGATCAGCATTCAAGATCTTTATAGCCTGCTCTCTTCTGATGTGTTCATTCTTTACCTTATACATCCCTCTCCTCCACACTCTGTGGTCTAGACATGCTGGTTTACTTGCTGATCTTGACAACAAACAGTCTGTCTCTAACCTCTGTGCCTTTATGCTCACTGTTCCCCATGCCAGGAATGCCCTCTCCTCTCACCTCTGCCATAACTTCCCTTAAAACTCAGCTCAAATTCTATCTTCTGCAAGAGATCTTTCTCCGTTCTCCCAACTGCTCATTTAGCCTTTTCCCCTTGGGATTGCCTTTCATCTGCTTGATATGCATCTTATGTACTCTGTATGAACCCACTTGTTTACATGTTGTCTCAGCCGTTAGACTGTGATGTCCTTGAGGACAGGGGCCATTTTCCTTGTTGACTTTGTATCTCTAGTACAGCACAGTTCCTGGCACATAGTGAACACTAACTAAATACTGGATTGATGGATCCTGGCATCTTTCCCGTTCTTCACATGACTTGGCAGATATCCCTAACAATATCTCAGCAGTCCCACCTGCCAATTCTTTCAGTGCCCAATATAGTGGGTCAGCAGGGCCACCTGGCTAGGACTCAGCAACTTATGGCCCCTAATCTCATTAGCTCTGTGCCCTGGGGCACATCACATGACCTATCTGAATTTCAGTGATCTCATTGGTAAAAAGGGATAAGGTGGCTAGAATTCCTACTTCATGGATTTGTTGGGAGAATAAAAAGTGATATTATGTGGAACATGCTTTCCTGGTCCTGAAGTGATATGTATGTATATATATCCATACATATACAATTTATGTAGCACTTTAAGGTTTTAGAAATATATATAGATATATGCATATATGTATGTGTGTGTATATATATATATATATGTATATATATATATATGTATATATATATATATATATATATATATATATATATATATATATTACTGTTCCCATTTTTGCAGCTAAGGAAACTGAGTCAGAGATGGGCTAAGTGACTTCCCTAGGGTCACACATCTAATACACGACAAAGGTGTAATTTGAACTCAGATCTTCCTGCCTCTCAGTATACCACTCTGTGCACTGTGCTACCCAATTGCGCACCTGCCTCCCCCCACCCCTCTCAGTCTATCGTTCTCTCCTCCTCTCCCTCCTCCTAATGCTTTGATTCTTTGTCATCTCTTTGCTGATCATGATTTTTACAATGTCCTTTTTGATCCCTGGATTTTCCTTCTTGACAGAGAAAATAATAACAACATTAGAGCTGATTTCTTTGACTTTCTTACGTTTCCATGAACAGCGTCTCCTCTATTCCCAGCCACAGTCCTCTCCTTTCTTTGATGGTGCCTAATCAGGGCTCCAGTTTCCCAGCAATGATGTTTGAGAAGCCTTCTGTTCTGTTGGAACTTGTACCTAGCCTTATCCTGGACAAGGCTGGATGGCCATTGGCCCAGGGCCTGCCATCTTCCTTCCATTCAGGAGCACCTATACCAGGCCAGCCAGAAAGTCCGGTCCTCCTGGAGTATATCTGGGCTACAGGTCATGACAGCTTTTACACCCCCTTTCGTCAAGTAGTGAATTTTTACAGGCAAATTACACGTCTATTTACAGTTCAGCTACAGTGAGCCCGTTTACAATGAGTAGCGTGTATATTTTTACAACTACATTTGTACCACTGGAAAACAGAAGTGTACAGACAGAGCCCTGAGCTTCACCCCCAGGGTGGGGTCGTTAGACTGTTTAGGCTCAGCTAACTAAACAAAGCCAAAGAAAGAGGCTTTGTGCTTTCCAGATGGAAAGTATCCCCATCATGAGGCCAGGGGTTGGATTAGATCACCCATCTATGAGGTCTTTGTATGCATAGTAATGAGGGGTTCCATACACATTTTACCCATGCTCTGGTAGAGCTGCTGGGCAACTTGGAGATCATCTAACAGAAGACCGTCATTGGATGGAAGAAGAGGAAATGGGACAACTCATTCAAGGTCACATAGCAAGGGTGGAATGGGGGTGAAAGCTCCCTCCTGACCTTGGTCCAAACGTGGGCCTCTTTGGACAACATCATGGTTTTACAGTGTGTGATATACATGGAGCCATGCATGTCATTGGCCTTGATGTGGCTGTAGAATCATTGCTAATTATAATTAGAGGGCTTTCTGACCAGGACTCTGAGAACTGGTTTCATTGTTAGGGGTGGAGGGTGGGGTGTGGCCAGCAAACACTCAGATAATGACTTCCTTGCAACATCACTTTTCATTCCTTCCCAGGCCAATGTTCCTTGAAAACATAATTTGGCCCCTTCTGGGTTGCATTTCTATACAAAGTGAGGCTGAAACTTTGGGTAAATCATATCATCCAGTTTGACAGGGGTGCCATGAAAGGATTTTCCTTACCTTCTTTGGGGTATGTTACATGATTTTCAATTCCAATGATTCAGTCAAGATGTAGGAAATTCATTTGTGACACAAAGTAGATTGGAAGACCTTATCTTTTACACTAAAAGAAATGGACGTGTTTGAGTAAAGGATGTTCAGAGCAGTTCCTTGGGAAGATTATTTAGGCCACTGTACAGGACACAGGTTCTAGAAGGGTGAGACTGGAAGCAGGATGATGAATCAGAAGGTTACTACAGTAATCCAAGTATAGCACACACTTGGGGGCCACTCATCCAAATGGTAGTTCTCGCAGGTAGATTGGGCCCCCAGTGGGGTGAATGTTGCTTTCTCCCAGAATTCTAGAATTGTTCCCAAGGGGATAACCCTAGTGTATTTCCTATTAATAATTAGCCAATTGGCCCCATGAGCTTTTATAGCACAAATAGTTGGTACAAAACATCCTCCCACCCAAACCTAGGTATACTCTTCCACCAATATGCACCGTGTTCATGGAGAGAGTAGGCACAAACATAAGATACACTGGAAGTGTGGCACACATGGGGTAGAGGGCTACCTCTCACCTCCTGGTGTGGTGAAGCCTTTTCTTTCTTCATGTTGTCTTCATGGCATTCCATATACATACATAAGTGTCACTGAGGACACACGCATATACATGTATGTGAAAGTTATATAAATATATATCAGTGGTCAGAGAGCAGAGGATGGTGGTTAGAATAATTGAACAATTGACTGACATGTTCTTTCCAGGGACTGGTGTTGATTAGGTTACTTTTGTCAGAATTAGACATGAAAAAGGCTGCAGGAGGGATGGAGAAGGGGCACAGAGAGGGCCATGGCCCAAGATAAGAAGTGTGTGGGGGGAGATGTTGTACAGTAGGTCTGCATGCACTGGCCAGATATGTCTAATGCTCACCAGCCCACTGTCCCAGGGATGTGATGCTGGGTGGGAGGAATGGTGAAGAGGAGATGAAAAACTTGTTGGAAAATATTGGTCAGGATCTCTGATCCTCTCCCCCTGTTATGAGGAAAGTGAGACAAAGCAGCCAAGCTGGGAAAGCAAGAGGGAAGCAGCTTCTGCCACGAGCCCTCATAAACTCGTCAGCCTGTCCCCTACTCCAATATAATTCAGAATCCATATATAAAAGTGTGTGCGTGTGTGTGTCTGTCTCTGTGTTTGCATGTGTGTCTGCATGTATGTCTGTGTGTGTCTGTGTTTGTGTCTGTCTCCATGTGTTTGCATGTGTGTGTAGGGGGACTGACCTTTGGGCTGGGATTCTGAAACTTCAAGGTGATTGTCGAGCTGAGCCTGACAGAAGAGACTGAGAACAAAAGAACAAGGTACTAAATTTTTAATGAGGAGCTGTGCAGTGATAGTGAGCTTGTATTTTCCTGTGTTTGTCTCAGGGGGAGAAACAAAACAAAAGAAATTTTAAAAACTTGTGTCTAGGGGCTGTGTTGTAAACTGCCTGAGGACTTGGGGTCAGAGAACCCACAATGGCTTTCTAATGACTCACCTTACCAGTTCTGACCTCTTCCAGACTCTCTCTGGTGTGCAGGTATTCACAGACTTTGCTGGTAGCCACTGCTCAGGTAGATCAGAGCAGGAATCTTGTCCAGGACTGGGCTGAAGTTGGTGGTCACCTCTGGTGTTCTGGGATTCAGAGTTTCTAGATCTAGACCCTACCATCTGAGGACCTCATTGCTTTCCTTCCACCATGTTTACCTTTCAGTGAGGCTGACTGAGACTTCCCTATATTTCTTCTTGTCTCCTCTTGGAGATGCTCACTCTCCACCAGAGCAGAGGGTGAGTATGACTTAAGATAAGCTAGAGGGACACTATAAGAAGAAAAGCAAAAGGAACCATCACTGGCCATTGTCAAGAGACAAAGTGGAAGCTATGGCAAGATCCACTGGGCATGAGTAGTCACAATGCGGGAAACAGACATCACTGGCACTTACTTCCTTTAGGCTTACCTGAGTCTAATTTAAAATCACTGAACACTTATTAAGCACCCACTATTTGTCAGGGTTTATGCTAAGTACTGTGCTAAGGAATAATAATATTAACAGGAAATATTCTGTTATTTCAAAGAGTTTATATTTCATTATAGGAAAGAATGTGAACCTAGAAAATGAAATACAAAACAATTTAAAATTTAATTTATACTGGGAAATAAAGTAGAAAGGGGGAAGGTGGTTGATGGCTGTATTGGGATCCTACTGTAGATAGCACATGACCAGAGCTTTATAGGAAACTCAGGAACGTAAGAGATAAAGGTGAGGAGGGAGAGCATTCTGGACAAGGGACATAGCCTTGGCAAAGATATAGAGATGGGAGATAAGATGATGTGTATGAGAAACAGAAAGAAGGTAACTTACAGTACATAAAGTGGATGAATTTGAAATGAGCCTGGAAAGATAATCCTGGAGCAAGGCTGTAAAAGGCTTTAGGAGCCAAAGAGAAGAGCTAGTTTTGTATTTCAGGGGCAAAAGGATGTCACTGGAATTTCTTGAGCAGTAGAAAGATGTCAGAACTGTTTTAGAAAGATCTGTTTGGAAGCTATGTGGAATCTAGGTAGAAAAGGGGAGACTGGAAAATGACACTAATGAGGAAGCCATTTCCATTGTCCAGGTGAAAGTGGATAATTACCGGGACTGTGGTGACCTTATGAGTGGAGAGAAGGGGATGAATGAGTGAGGTGCCAAAGAGACAGAATTAATAAGACCTGGCAACTGACTGGATGTGCATGGGGGTGGTTAGAGATAAAATTAGAGGAGAGATATTCAAGAGATCGCCTCCGAATACATATTATGAAGTTATCAGACACCAAAGAAACATGAAAAAATATGATCCTATTTCTGGAGATTATACAATAAAGCTTTCCATAATTATTGAAATCAAGAGATAGATATCAGATTGACAGAAACTACCAGATGCCAATTGGAATGAGCTCCAGATTCAACTCACCAAGACATATTATTACCAAATTCCAAGACTACAATAACAAAGAAATAATTTTACAAACAACCAATAAAATACATAATGATTTTTTTTTTCTCCAAAGAGCGCCAGTGTGAATTACATAGGATTTTTAAATGCAACATGCATACTGAGAGGAAAAGCTAGAAAATAGTGTATCAAAAGTCAAGAGAAGCTCAGTCTCATACCCAAATTAGCTGCCACCAAATTGAACATTCTATTCAAAGAAATGTTGTGAGCATTGAGGGAGAGTTGATTGACAGGCCACATACTCCAATGTTCATTTAGAACAACAAAAAGACTTCAGAAATGTGTAGAGACAAGACCAGTGTTGGGAGGGATACTGATATAAAAATCCTGCAGAAGGTTCCAGGAAAAAGGCAAAGTTAACAAAGGAAAATTTTTCATCACCCAGTAAATAAAAGCAAATTCTAAAAACTACTCTGTTGAGCTTCTAAAGTTTTTTTGAATCAGGTCCCAGCTTATCTTTCCAGCTTCCCATGGCCCTCCCACATTCTTTAATTCAGTCAAACTGGCCTCCTCTGTCCTGGACATATATCTCTATCTCCAAGAATTTGCCCTCACCATTCCCGAGGCACAAAATTCACTGTCTTTAACTCTGCCTCCCAGAGTCCCTCTCTTTTTTCAAGAAACAACTCAAGCACCATCTGCATGAAGCCTTGGCTGATCTTCCTGTCTGCTAGCGCCTCCCCTGCAACTACCTTCTATTAATTTGTCTTTTCATTTTGAATTACTCTGGATATCCTTGTGTATCTGTGCATATGGGTACATATACATGTGTGTGTATATGTATATATATATATGTATATATATATATATATTTTGTATGGGTTGTGTATATATACATATAATGTGTGTGTGTGCATACGAAAGACAGTATAGTGTAATACATACTATCTTGGCCTCGGTACCAGGAAGAACCAGGTTCAAGGCCTTCCTATGACACATGCTGACTATGTGTCCCTGGAGAAGTCACTTAACCTCTTGCCTCCCTAGGCTGCTGCCTAAGACTGTAAGTTGGAGAAAAGGTACAAACTTGAATTACCAGAGGGTAGTTTTGTCATATGGTAATTCCCTGCATCAATGAGCTCACAGGGCTGGGTCTTATCCCTATATACTGATTAAGTCTCCTCTGTTAAAAAAGTACACTTTTTGAAAATTGGGAACATTTAATTCTTTGTCTGTGTTTCCCTAGTCTCTAGCACTGTGGCTGACATACAGTAATTGCTTAATAAATGCTTAATGGTGGATTGATTTAGAAACAGAAAATAGCAGAAACTTTGTTTTGATCAATATCTATCTCAGTGTAATTCACTCAGGAGGGAGAAGTAACAAAACAACAAAAGAGAGGGCTCAGAGAACTGCAAAGGAAACAATAGGGAAGCAGGAGATGGAAAGAGGGAGCAGTGGGATGTTTGGGTTAGCAAAAAAATATAGCCCCAGTTGGTCAAGGAAGGGAAAAAAGTATAGTCATATAAATGTGTGTGTATGTGTGTGTGTGTCTGTGTGTACACATATGAGGAGTAGTTTGATTATGTGGGTTCTGGATACAGAGAAATGGAAAACAAAGAGAAGAGGAAAGGGGAAGAGAGGGCCTGTGGGAGAGAGGAGAGAGAGAAGGAAGAAAGGGGGAAGAGAGAGGAGAGAGGAAGGGAGGAGAGAGAGAGAGAGAGAGAGAGAGAGAGAGAGAGAGAGAGAGAGAGAGAGAGAAAGAGAGAAGAGCTGAGAACTTATGGTCACCCAAGAGTGATACTCTGATTTTGGACCAATTAAATTGAGAAGCATCCCTATTTTTGACAAATAAAGTCCTACATTCTAGCCTTATTCTGATGCTTTGTTGCTGTGACCTCAAAGGCTATGCCAATGAAACTGAAACTTGGTTAGGGTTTACCAACCTTCAGTGGCTTGGCCATGTAATGCCTATGCATTTATTGTCCAAAGACCTACTTCATGAAAGTTGGAGAGGGTTAGCTCCAAGTTAACCCCAATGGAATAATAGACCAGCCTCTCCCAAAGACAATTTGATAGACTGTAGATGGGTCTCATTAAGTCTAAGGAGTCCCCACGCTGCTGAAATCATGAATCCTTGACGTAGTAATTGAAACATTGAACTACTATAGAGGAAATGCTGGCATGAATTACAGCTTAGGGGAGCCATAGACTATTACTGTATCATCAAAATGATAAATGTTAAGGATACAAAGAAATCCAGAAACTACAAATGAAAAGTTTTCCTGTGAGAGAGGATAGAGAGAGTTGTCAAAAGAGGCCAAGGAGCCTGCACAGGGAAGTCACCAATCAAATTGGGTCTGAAAAAGACACACACATGGGAAAAAAACAAAGACTGGGAATAGAGAATGCACACGGATGGATGTCATGGTTCTACATCATCTCTGTCAGGAACATAGGAGCTGTATGAGCAATAATTACCATCAAAAAGGCTTTTTTATTTTCTTAAAACTGTATTAGGGAAAAGAGGATTATCACATAGGTAATGGAGTCACTATTACTGGTAAATGATTCAGTGATAATAGATCCAAATCAGAAAGCATAACCAGTTCTTTTTTTCAAAGGAAACAATCAGCAAGATGTTGGCGTAGAAGCACAAACTTGGTGTGAACTCCCACTACAGTCACTTCCAACAGACATAAAAAATGACTCTGAACAAACTTCAGAGTTACAGAACCCACAAAGTGACAGAGAGAAACAAATTTCCCACTGAAGGACGTCTGGCAGGCCAACAGGAAAGGTCTGCATAGTGTACTGGGAGCCAAGAGCGGTCCCCTGTGAGCTGTGGTTCTGGCCCCAGGGTGGTCCCTACCAGCAGTGGCCAGAGCAGACTTCAAGAGAGTGAATCACCGGCAGCTGTGGTGGTTTGCAGATTTCTCAACCTATAAATGCCAAAGACAAAGTAAAAGGTCAGTGTGGAACTCTGTTGGAACTGGGGGGGGAGGGGAACAGAAGAGTGCAGTCTGGCCCCTGGCCCTGAGGTGAGAAGCAGCATGGTGTGGTGGCTATGCAGCTGCCAGCTGCATGACTGCTTCAGGAGCTCCTGGCCTGCAGATTGTAGGGGGACCAACCAACCATTCAGAGGGTAATCACTCTTGCTTTAACCTGCTTGGATCTGGATCATGGTCTTGGGTGGTGATCCTGGGATGTGTGGCCAGTGGGCCAGAGCTTGTGGCGGCTATTGAGAGGGAACCCTCCTAATAGCTCCAGAAGCTATAAAACCCCCATGATTTGGGACAAACTCCATTCTGGAAGCAGAATTCGACCATAGCAAAGACATCAAAAGTCAAGTACTTGCCAATATGAGCAAGCAGAGGAAGCATAAACAGACCATAGAATCCTTTTTTGGGGACAAAAAGGATCAAGGCATGGGATGGGAAGAAGACAACAAAGTCAGAATTCCTGCTTTGAAAGCCTCTAAGGAAGATATGAATTGGTTACAGGCCATGGAGGAGATCAAGAAAGATTTTGAAAATCAGGTAATAGAAGTTGAGGAAAAATTGGGAAGAGAAATGAGAATGGTGCAAAAAAATCATGAAAAGTGGGTCAACAGCCTGCTAAAGGGGACCCAAAAATACACTGATGAAAATAATGCCTTAAAAAATAGACTAACTCAATGGCAAAAGAGGCCCAAAAAGCCAGTGAGGAGAAGAATTTCTTTAAAAAGACTAATTAGCCAGATGTAAAAGAAATTTCAAAAACTCACTGAAGAAAATAACTCAGAATTAAATTGGAGCAACTGGAAGCTAATGATTTTATGAGAAATCAAGATACTATAAAACAGATCCAAACAAATGAAAAAAATAGAAGGCAATGTGAAATATCTCGTTGGAGAAACCACTGACCTGGAGAGATGCAGGAGATGATGCAGGAGAGATAATTTAAAAATTATTGGACTACCTGAAAGCCATGATAAAAAAAAGAGCCTAGACACCATCTTTCAAGAAATTATCAAGCAAAATTGCCCCGATATTCTAGAACCAGAGAGTGAAATAAAAATTGAAAGAATTCACCAATCACCTCTTGAAAAAGATCCCCAAAAGAAAACTCTTAGAAATATTTTAGCCAAATTCCAGAGTTCCCAGGTCAAGAAGAAAACACTGCAAGCAGTCAGGAAGAAACAATTTTAGTATTGTGGAAACCCAATCAGGATAACACAAGACCTAGTAGCTTCCACATTAATGGATTGAAGGGCTTGGAATATGATATTACAAAGGTCAAAGGAACTAGGACTAAAACCAAGAATCACCTATCCAGCCAAACTAAGTATAATGCTACAGAGGAAAATATGGTCATTCAATGAAATAGAAGATTTTGAAGCATTCTTGATTAAAAAAAAAAAAAACCAGAGCTGAACAGAAAATTTGACTTTCAAATATAAGTCAGAGAAGCATGAGAAGTTAAACAAAAAAAAAGAAATCATAAGGAACTTATTAAAGTTGAACTATTTATATTCCTACATGGAAAAACAATAGTGTAACTCGTAAGACTTTTCTCAGTATGAGGATAGTTGAAGGGAATATACACACATGTATATACATACATATATGTATATATGTTTGTATATGTATGTATAGGAGGGTGTATATGTATATAAATATATGTGAGTGTGGGCATATGTATGTTCATGTATACATATGCAGAGGGTACAGAATGAGTTGAATATGAAGGGATGATATCTAAAAAATAAAAT